>JAVIWB010000920.1:0-180682 GCA_031893035.1 Dermolepida albohirtum | reverse complement strand
TGGTGTTTTGTTGCTAGAGTTTGATGATGAACTCGAGTCCTATCTATGATGGCAATTTGGGCTTAAAAATCTACCTCGGTTGTTTGAAAATGCTCCAAAAACTCCTGAGAAATTTGTATTCGCACCAGTTTTTGATCAACACTGAGCTGTCACAGCATCCACTTCACCAATATCTGAATGGGGACTTGGCTATGAAGACAAACTTTTCATTCAAAATGTATGTTGCACGTGCTTGGAAGATGTTTACAGCCTACACTATCTTAGATATTTTCAAGCAACAGTCTTTAACAGCATAACCTGTACAGATTTAAGACAATTTGTATGTGGTGTAACTTTAACGGTTGTATAATTATTTTTAAATTTACGAATCAAATTATCAAAAATGTAAAATGAAAGACTTGAGTTTGTCAGACCATCTTTCACCTCTTTCATCTCCTTGGGGTTGAAGATCGAGGCATTTAATTTGTCAACCAAGTAACCAATTTCATCAAAAATAAATCATCTCGAAACTTCTCGGCTCCCGATCTACTTTCTTCTTCTAGAAAAATAGTGATTTCATCTATTAATTCACAAGACACTCCCATGTGATATCCATCTTTCCTCAGTACATAATAATAACGCTTAATGCACTGCAGGAATACTGAAGAAGTTCTACATTCTTTGCTAATTCCGCCCCAAACCATCAATTCTCTAGTAAGTGCTTGAAGGTACATTTACGAAATTCTGGAAATATTCAAGGGCTAAATATTATAATATTCTAGTAATATACTGCCTGTTTTCATGTTGAAACTGTTATATTACGTTTCCTGTAAGAATTAATACTCCTAATTGACTTGCGCACCCAGTAAATCTATCGCGTATAGAACATGTCTGATATATTGCAGATCGAAAGGTTGGTACTTTTCCTAATCTTCCAATAAACTTACAACTGCTACATTATACTCTTATTGAATTTTTGTAAAATTCAATGCTTGTATGGACATCTAGTAGAGTGTTTCACGGGTTTTTCATGTAGTTTTACTGCGGGTCCATGTTCAACGCTTTGTTAACTTTTTACTGAAAATAACAACTTAATGAATATTTGTTGCTGATAAACTTTTTAAGAAGAAGTACTGAGTAACAGCACGAACTTCAGCACATCTAGTTAATTAATTAGTTGTCACAATAAAACTAGTAAATGTAACTGGAATTTGACAGTTGACATTGTTAGAAAACACATCACAGACAGAGTATGAAATTGCACCATCTATCCGTCATTCCATGGAATTTTCAGTTAATCTTCTTTATAAAAAAATATTTAAAGCACATTACCTGCTTTATTATTTTACTTTTGACTTCTAATTTACAATGAATGCTTTATTTTGTCATAGCTTTTGTTTTTTCGATCGATACATCACAATATATACTCGACTACTGATTAATCAGGTCAGTCGAAATATTTTTTATTTCCGTTCTACATCTTGTTCTACATATCTTTTGGGCATTCCTATTTCTTCATTCTATTTTTTTTGTTCTGATACTATATTATCATGATTTCAAATCATTATAGGTCTTATCTTCTTTCACGTTTTTTTAATTGTCTGCACTTTCTTTGGAAGAACGGAAACATGTTAGACCAAACAATTTGAAGGCATTTTTAGTTATTCTGCTTTCTACAGACACAAAGAAACACAGCTCAGAGTCAAACGTTGATTATCGGCCGATGTATTCATAATTACTTGCGATGTCATAAAGCACGCTCTATTATTCTGTTGCATATGTTCTAGACAGATTTGTTATCCTAGATTTTGATTTACATAAATGAGTACGACCTCTTGTGTTTTAGAGAAGATTTATTGATTCCAATCCTAATAATACAGATGAGAGTTTATGGTATGTTCCACTAAGCTTAGCTACATCATCGAATCCAAATTTCAGCAATACATTGCCTAGCACGTGGTTAACAACAAGAAACTTAACAACTGCAGTCCCTGGCCTTGGAAATAATGACTGGCTTATTGCTAATGTTAAGCAAATAGGTTTGCATAACTTTATGAGTATTTCTTAGATGTTTTATAAATATGTATACGCTTTTAGGTTATTTTAGGGTGAATTATAATGTTGAAAACTGGAATCGCATTATCTCAACATTAGTCAATACTGATTTTGCATTCATAGATAGAGCGAATAGGGCCCAGTTGGTAGATGATTCTTATAACTTAGCTAGATACGGAGTAATAAATTATGATATACCTTTACGATTGACTACTTATTTCGTGAGAGAGAATGATTTTATAGCCATGTTTCCATTCTTTCAAGCGTTGTCTTTCTTGGAACCTCATGTGGCAAATTCTCCTGGTTATTTCAATTTCCAGGTTAGATTAAATAGAAGTATAAAGATGAGGACTATATTTCCATTTTTAGGACAGAAACGAAACTTTCCGAGAGGAGGGCGTATAGTAGTGTACTTATTATATCACTTTTTAAATCGAATAATGAATAGCTAAGCTAGTACTGGACACGTAAACAGTACTCTACTATATATGCCTTTTTTTAATTTCGTTTTTACCACAAAAATGAAAATGTAGTTTTCCCACTATTTTATATTATCGTTTACATATGAAAGCCTTTATACATATAATTATACACGTTGTATACAACTTATCTATAAGGTACTAAATTAACTGACGAGCATTGGTATGATGCAAAATGTCTCTTAATTAATTCATCTTGTCAACAATAATTGTTTTTATTCCAGGCTTAATTATATACATAATTTCTAAACGAATCGATTTAATAAAAATGTTTTTCTTCAACAGCATGAATATAATAATAATAATAATAATAATAATAATAATAATAATAATAATAGTTCTTTATTGAGTCCAAGAGTCTCTTGACTAAGTATTTTAACTTTTAAAACTTTCTCTAACTTTGTTTCTGGTCAATTCTGGATAATTTGATCCAATCTATCGTAATTTTTTACGCTTTTCCAGAACTATGTTCAACAAATTCTGAGCTTTTCGAATAACTATGTGGGACTAAACGAGAATGCTCGCGACCGACATCTTGTAAAGAGAAACAGGGAAAGAATAACAACTTGGACATGTCGGTACCGCGATCAAAACTGTTTACAGTTTGCTTTGGGAAGGCTTAGGCAATGGCAAACAAGTGAAGATTTTCTAATTGTTCCAAATCAACAAACAATTTTGACATGTGCCGCACTTAGAAATGGTAACCAAGCAGACTTCGACTTCGTTCTTAACAGATACGGTCGTGAAGAACTTGTGGTTCGTAGAAGATTGCTTAGGGGATTGGGATGCAGCGAGGATCCAGCCATACTTAACAGGTAAATAAGTGATTTTATTAAGTTCATTATTTTTAAGTGATCTAAAAGTCGATAATTATTGTTGAAAGGAATCATTCAAATGTTAATAACACCCTGTCTACTATATATGTTTCAGAGAATCACTCATCATCAGGTAGACTTGTGTTATTAACGAACGATTCCTTCGTAGAGTTTATCGTATCTTTTCGATACAGAAAAATAATGAATAATCATTGCTTCCCTCTCTCGTCCAACACAAAAATTTATCGAACGACGTATCGAACCTGATCACGCTTTGTCGTTCAATACACTTTTGTGTTGGACGAGAGGGGGGGGGGGCAATGATTATTCATTATTTTTCTGTGTCGAGGATACGATGAACTTCAAAGTAATTCCAAAATAATAACTAAAAATTAAATTAGTGGATTACGTAAGGATAATTTCTTAGATTAAGAAAATGTAAGAATACAGGGCCGTAATGAAATAAATCAATTAAATTGCTAGTTGTAAAATAAAAAATGAAACTGGACAAACGTTAATTAATTTAACTATAACACTATTTTAATACTGGGATATACAGTAGTATACAATAGAATTTAGTCAAATTAGTAAACTATACTGAAAATCATGCAGTTAAACGCCAAAATAGACGAAACCGTAGCAGTTTCAATAAATATATTAATTTTTGTTTAAATTTTAATTAGATTTAATTACAGATTATTTATTGTACCTTTTTATATATTTTCAGATTCGTGAATATTATAGTAAATAATGGAAGCCAGATATTATCATCAGATCGTTTATCAGCATTTGCATCAATTTACAATGCAGGAAACTTTGGATTATCATATACATTCAATTACCTCAGAGAAAATTACGATTTAGTTTCTTCGAGGTATGTTACAAATTTGTATTTATTCAAGACTCTTTTCAGTAAATATGACGCAGCAACAAACCTAAGCTAAAATCTTAATAAATTCTACAGGTTTACCGCAGCGCAGGTTAGTTCTATTTTCAACGGTCTAGCTGCTAGGCTTACAACACCAATGCAACTGAATGAGGTAAAGTAAACTGATGACCATTGAAACAGTTGACTTTAAATAATATTTTTCAGCTTCAACAATTTGCCAACAGTATGGGGATAGGAAATTCAACATTGAGTGCTGCTTTAGCAACGGTGGAATCTAATGTTATTTGGTCCAATCAGTATCTGCCATCCATAATGAATTGGTTAAATATGCAAGGATACTGATAACGTACAGTTTTAAATTAAATACAGGTTTCGTTCCTTGCATTTTCCTATGATTTATAAAGATAAAAAAATTCTAACAATAAAAATAATTTTACTACCAAAAACGTTTCCATTTTATTGTTAATACACTAAGTTTAGATGTGTAGAACCCGGTAAAGGCTATTGACTAATTTTCCCGTCAAATCTGATCTTTCAGCCCGCTTTAAATATCGCCTCGTTGATGTGTTCCCCAAATAAACTGCCCTTTAAATAAAATGCAAAAAGTATTCAATTCTCGTAGAGCTGATTTCAGTAACTTGTATCAGGATATGATTGCTATCGACTGATATTGACGAAGCATGCGATTTGTTTTACACTATGAGAATAGTTTGACAAGTAGTGAGAATGATACATAGGTGGCGCTCTAATTGGTAAAACAAATGCACTGTAATTTAGGTTGGCTATTTATATGTTTACATTCCGATATTTAGATAAATCGGTTGATTAGTTTATTTTTGACAGTTGATTGAAAAAGAATTTTGTTAAAATGGAAAAAGCAGAGTATCGTGCGGTGATTAAATACTTCGTAATTAAGGGTATGAAAGCTACCGAAGTAAAAGATGAGTTACGGGAAACATTAAGTGAATCCGCCACAATAAGTAGATGGGTAAATGAATTTGAACGTGGTAGAACAAGCTGTGTTGATGAAGCGCGATAATATTTTAACAGAACGCGTACACCAATTTTTAACGAAAGAATTAGACCTTTCCAAGCTTGGGCACCGAAAGATGGGTGCTGCAATTGCTTACGACTGATCAAAAGTTCGCTCGTTCGCGCATTTCCAATGAGTGTTTTGACCTTTATAAGCGGAATCCGGTTGATTTTTGTAGGCAATTTGATACTTGCGATGAAAATTGGATACACTACAATACACCGGAAACTAAACAACAGTCGAAACAATGGTTAGGACGTGGTTCTGCACCTCCAAAGAAAGCGAAAAACACTTTATAGGCAAACGAAATGGTGGCATCAATTTTTTGGGATTCAAAGGGCACCTTGCTCATTGATTATCTTCAGAAAGGTGACACAATAAACGGACAATATTATGTAGAACTCCTACAAAAATTAAATGTAGAGATTCGTGCTAAACGGTCAGGAATGGCAAAGAAAAAGATTCTGTTTCACCAAGACAACGCTCCCTCGCATAGCAGCACAGTTGCGATTTCCAAAATCCACGAGTTGCATTTCCAATTAGTACCGCATGCACCTTATTCGCCGGATCTAGCCCCTCCCGACTACCACCTTTTTCCAAAATTGAAAACGGAGTATTTTGCAAGTCTTCCGTAATCGCATTTTAGAGATGGCATAAGGACACTGGAGCACCGTTGTAATAAATGTATTGCTCTTTTAGGAGAATATATTGAAAAATAAGAATTATTTTGTACTTAAAAAATTCGTTTTTCTTTTCCATTCTCACTACTTGTCAAACTACCCTCGTACTTTATATAATATTTTCAATAAGCATGGCTTTGTAAGTAAATCATTCATAATACTAAGCTAAAGAAAATGTGTATAAAGTATAAAAAAGACTCTCCCAATCAGATTTACGCAATAGACAAATAAAGAGAGCTTGCTATGTTAAATAATCAGTATTGATGTGGCGCAACTTATAATTGCTTATTTTTCTGTCTGAAACGCATTTAAATCATTAAAAAGAATGTTAAAAGTTGGATCTGATAAAGGCGTTACGTTTTTAGTAAAAGTCTGTAGTTTTGTTTTGTCAAAACCTTTGCAATGTCTATTTAATTTAATTATGCAAAAGTTTATTTTCTTGTCAGTGTAGAAGTTAACTAGAACCATTTTTAAGGATGGGATTGCTTCTGGTATTTCAAACTAGATGCCGATATCTATTCCATCGAATACAGCAAAGATTTTTGAATCATTACTGTACAGACGAATATATTCATCTGTAAAATACGGTATTATTACAACGCGGCATGGTTTAATTACAGGACGGTCTACAGTAACAAATCTTTGTAATTGTACAAAATATGTTTCTGAAATTTTGGACATCTAGGGCTAAATAGATGTCATTTACACTGACATGGTAAAGACGTTTGATCATATCTGTCTCTTTCGTAAGCTTTAACTTTTAGGGTTTAACAACTCCTTGTTTAATCAATAAGGTTGATATATAACCCCTTTCCACAATCACTTTTGTAAATTCTGTATACGCATTTCGACAACCAAGTTGTCATCATCAGCAGATAATTTCAAAGTGTCGCACCTGGTAAAACACGGCAAAAAAATTGTACGAAAAACAAACTCCGTACGTGATCCACACCGTTCAAAACCAAGATGTGCACTGATTGTTTTTCGTACAATTTTTTCGCCGTGTTTTACCAGGTGCGACACTTTGAAATTATCTGCTGATGATGACAACTTGGTTGTCGAAATGCGTATACAGAATTTACAAAAGTGATTGTGGAAAGGGGTTATATATCAACCTTATTGATCAAGTCAATCAACCACAGGCTCCATCAAATTCAACTCCTTGTTTAGATAAATTCAATCTTACATTAATTCAGTCTTATTTCTCTTCCAGCAACCGTGCTATTATTTCTGGAATGCGACAGGGAGCTCCGCTACTTCTATTATTTACTAACGACCTTCCAGACTACGTTATATGCAGATTTCGATATTTGTCGAATTGTAACAACAAGCTAGCATTAAACACCGCTAAATGTGAAGTTAAGACATATATTCGAAAAAAGACACCATTCATATACAATCATGACATAGTGTCTCAGTCGCTTCAACGATGTAACTCCATAAAAGACCTAGGAATCCCATTCGATAGTCAGCTCTCTTTTAATAACCACGTGAATAGTATTACTTCATTGGCGAATAAATCCATGGGCTTTATTTTACACAATTCCAAACATTTTACTAATAATTCTACACTAAAAATGTATTATTCCGTGGTTCGATCAGGAGTTGAATATGCCTCAGTGGTGTGCATCAGCACACAATGCAGGAATTACAAGGGCATGGCTGAATGAAAGTTTTCTAGATTCGTGAATTGGGAGAAATGAACTAATATCGTGGCCTACAAAGGTCTCCAGATATGAATGCCCATGACTTCTTCGTTTGGAATGGGATAAAGTTTATGTGTCGCCTCCGATCAATTAACAGGAAGTAATAAATAGAATTAACGCCACAATCAAATTAATTACTCCGGGTGTGTTCAAACGCATCTTAAATTACATTCCGCAAAGGCTAGAACTTTGTCTTCAAACCAATGGATATATGTTTCAGCATTTACGTTAATTATCATTATTATTGTTATTTTCATTAGACTTAAATAAAACCCGAGTTTTGTCATGTCATTCATACTGATTTATTGATGGTTTTATACCATATTAACAAATCTATATTTCTTTCAAGCAATTCTTATGGCATAACTAATGATAATACAACATTTCTGTATTTGGGATTGTCAACTCAACATTAATCATATAATCGTTCTACCAGACGATTATCTGTGAATTTCTAACCATCTGTATATACGAGTATCTCATGGGAAGTAAGATAAATAATACTAACAGAATAACGTTCTATGACTCATTTGCGGGCCATAGAATTTTAAGCAGGATCTGACTGGTGTCACTGTAAGGTTTACGGAGGGCTGTGACTGTTAGGACAGTAGTTATTGCAAACAAAATGAATATTTTAATTCTATAAATCATGGCATCTTCTATTGTTATTAATACTTGGTAAAAAAATAAAGGACGATTGTTCAGACATATGTTGTATGCTAAAAGAAATATAGACGGAATTAAAAAAAGTATCCATTTCCGATAGCAAAAGGTTTGTAAAATTTGCAATTTAGAAAATGTTTTGATAGCATCATACCACGTAAAGTGGTGGGAGAAGAAATTATTTTGCATCAGTTATGCAAAGTATGGGATCTTCCAATAACAGGTTTCATTTTGATATGAAGAAAAACGAGTCTTTTTAATCGAAATCATCGGATGTTTATTTAATTGTAAAGGGAAGGGTATGCCTGTAAAAATAGAAAACAATACCAGCTAAATAGCTGCTACGGCTACGCTTGCAGGACCATATTCTTTTCATGAAATTTTCCATCGCTAATTCGCACATTTGCGGCTGTATGTCCTCGATAACTTCACGAATTCCATATTGGAGGTCTTGAATAGATTGTGGGCCATTGGCATAAACCTTATCTTTCACGTAGCGCCAAAGATAAAAATCTAAAGGTGTTAAATCACAAGATATTAGTGGTCAATTCTGATCGCCTCTTCGAGAAATCACAAGGTCAGGAAACTTTTCACGCAAAAGAGCGATGTTACTTGTATAGCACGTAGCGCCGTTTTGTTGAAAATAAACGTCATCCACATCAATATCTTCCAATTCCGGCCATAGAAAGTCATTAATCATCGTTCGATAGGGCAATTTATTCACCGTAACAGTTGTTACAGCCTCAATTACAAAAAAATAAGGTCCAATAACCCCGCCAGATCAAAAACCGCACCAAAAAGTCACACGTTGAGGATGGAGATGCTTTTCAACAATAATTCTTGTGTTTTCCGAGCCCGAAATGCGACAATTCTGCCTGTTAGCGTAGCCTCCGAGGTGAAAATGGGCCTTATCATTCAAGATAATTTTTCGATGAAATTCTGGGTCAGTTTGATGCATATCAAGGACCCAATCAGCGAAGACACGACGTTTTTGATGACCGGTAGGCGTGAGTTCTTGTATTAACTGAACTTTGAAAGTCTTAAGACCTAAGTCTTTATGCAAAATAGGGTGTAATGTCGTTTCAGGAATGCTCAATTCCAAAGATCGATGAAAAATGGATAAATCAAGGTTTTCCTCAACACTATGGGCCACAACATCAATATTCTCAGTTGTTCTTGAACGACGTGCACGAGTTTGATTCTTCACATCACTAGCTTGTCCGAACAGCTCAAATTTTTCCACAATTGCTGGCCGAGAAGGTGCTTCACGACGACTCAAAATTTTACTAATTTCGATGCGTCGATTAAGCGTATGTCGTTCCATTTTTATTAACGGTGTAGTTTTTACATGCCATCTGTCAAGTAGTTACAAGTTGAGTCATGACAACTATTAAAATGGCGAACTGTTGAAAATGAAATGTATTATGGGAACACCTTTTATAACATAATAAATTTATTCCAGACTTTTTGCTGTACATTTACTGCATAGCTAAGAAATCAAACACTATTAGCAAACAACCATCTTCTTTCGGTTACAATTCACAATTAATATGTTTACAATGTATAACGAATACTTCTAATAACAAAGGTATTTGTATGGTGTATGGATGTTGGGGACATTTTTCTAAATCATGTTTATTCTTTCAATGGGAAAAAATTAAAAAATTAGAAAATGAGAAAAAAGTTTCAAATTAATTCCGTCAGAAAAATGTTCCAAAATTTGGTATTTATGACAGTATTCGTAAATTATGTCCACCATTAATGGACGTGTCAAAATAACCTAATATATTTTTCTATATTCTACATGTCAAAATTGTAATGTCCTTTTCGTCTAGGATATCAAATGATAAAATGCATTTGATTCATTACCATTATTGTTTAGATAAGAGGTTAATTTTTGAGAAATAAAGTTATGGAAAGTGTATATAGTGAGTTCATACTTTTGAGTTGCTGTATATTTACTTATTTTTCTGAAATCATTAGGTAAACTGGTAAATTAGTTACCTCAATCCAAAATGAAAAAGTCAATGTCATCGGTAAATATTTTATAAATCCAATAATTTATTAAAATTCTTGAGCATGTGCATTCATCAATAATAGAAATTCTTTACATGATGTACAAGAATTAAAACAAATTCATAAATTCAAGGTAAAAATGTTATGTATATACATTACTCGCTGTCGAAATTCAGCTACATTTTTTCAAATATGGTCCTTAATATTATGCTGATGTTTTCGTTAATGCTTGCTTGTTCATTCGAAAATTTTCCTTTACCTCGATACGAGTGGAAAGCTCTAGAGGAAGCACCAAGGTATAAAAGAGGCACACATAGTCACAGACTGCCACATGACACCGTTCCACTAACGTACAATATTACTGTGGAACCATTCTTCAATAGACCGTTTAAATTTGACGGTGAAGTTACTATAACAATAGAAGTAAAAGAAAATACGGATCGCATCATTTTACATAGACTCAATTTAGAAATTTCAAAAACTGTTGTAAAAGTAAAAGAGAGTTCTGAAAGCATATATGATAAAATGACTGAAAGTAATATTTGGCAATGTATCACCATTACGTTGACTCGGACAGTTAAAGTCAATACAAAACTAGAAGTATATATGAAGTATAAGGGAACACTAAATAAATATAGAATGGGTTTCTATAGAGCTAGTTATGAAGAAAGTGGTGTCACCCAGTAAGTTTAGAATTTTTCATTTTACTATATTTTTTCTACGTTGAGCAGAGTTCATATGCTTGTAAACGAACATATTTCAACTTTTGATTTTGCCAAGAAGTGACATGCACTAATTTGTACAGAAAACATTTATTTTAATAAAGGATAGATGGTGAACTTAGCTCTAATTTCGTTAGGATTAGTGTACATAACGTACTTTAATGTAAATTTCGAATTCTAAAATTAGAAATGGGAAGCAATATTGCATTGTCTCTTGTAAACAACATCTACAACTTCTCTTTTTAAGGTCCAACAGTAATCTGCTATCACTACCAGATTCCATTTGCACTCTTACCGTTTTTCCATTTCCAGAATTTCTAGGTAGACGAGATAGCTTTCTCTGTCGCAATTACTCCAAAGAGGAAAAACGCAACAGTATTTGGTGTAACTCTATTCACATATCGAAAATAACGACAATGACTTGAAAATATGCTCCAATATTCCTACTTTATCTTTTCTAATAAAATTTTTAGGTTTTCGTAAGTTCGTTAGGGTAAAATTTTCTATTATGTCGTAAAACTGCTTCCAGGCTAGTCTTTGATGACCCTATAAATAACACAGGCCAACCATGAAAATCTTTTTTATAAATTTGGCTCCCCTTTATGTTTTTTGACGTGCTGAATCCCAAAATGAACATTAAAATATCACAGGACGTAAAGTTTCCTCGCATGTTTCCTTTACGTTATTGGTGCATTGTAAGCGTACAATAATACCTTGATCTCTACACCTAATTAGTAGCATGGCCTTCAAGAGAGCATTTAGAAACTGGGAGCAAAAACGTTCTACGTACGACTTTGGTGAATCCTCGAAAACTACTGCTTCCACCACTACACATAAAATTGGGCCTAATGAAGCAATTCGTTAGCGCTCTATCAAAATCAGAACCTTGCTTTCAATATTTGTGTCAGAAAATTCCTAGCTTGTCAGAGGCAAAGTTAAAAGAAGGCACACTTATTGGCTCTGACATTCGAAAACTTATGCAATACCCTATTTTCGAAAATGTGATGAACTTGAAAGAAAAAGTAGCATGAGGTGCATTTACACAAGTTGTTTTGAAGTTTCTAGGCAATCAGAAAGACCCTAATTACGAAAATATAGTTCAAAACATGTTGAAAACATTTCAAGAATTTGTGTGTAACATGAGTGTGAAGGTGCTTTTTTACATTCACTTTTGTATTTTTTCCCTGACAATCTTGGAACTGTCAGTGAGGAACAAGGGGAACGTTTCCACCAAGATATAAAGGAGATGGAGAAACGATATCAGGGTCGTTGGAATGTTAGCATGTTGGGAGATTACTATTGGACCCGTCTATGAGCAACTCCAGAAGCATCATCTAAGAAAACTGTTCATATTCAAACTTACACTACCATTGTAATAGTAAAATGTTCAATTTTTCAATTATACCTGATAAAAAATTACGTACCTCTAAATCTTAACTATATATTTTAATGCTATAATACCCAACAAAAGATAAAGATATCGAAAAATTGGTACGTAGTAGAAAAAAACTGATTGAAAATTTAGATTCAGCACACCAAAATACACAAGAAACAGGTTGAACTTTGAAAAAAGTTTTTAAAATATACAGGGTATTTCAAAAAGAATATACGAATATGAAACTTTACACGCATATTTACGAACCTCTCAAGTTCCGATTACAGATGTTCATTATGTCCTCCATCAGCGACACAAACAATATCACATCATTACTCAAATTCCTCCCGTACTCGGGCAAGCATGCCCTTCATTACTGATGTTATGGTAGTACGGATCCGGATCATCAACTCTTCCAGGTTCTGTGGGGGTGGTGGTACATAGACGTTGTCTTTAATGAAACTCCACAGGGAGAAGTCACAGGATGTCAAATCCGGTGACCGTGGTGCCCAGCAGAGACATGCTGAGTCGTCAGCTCCTTGACGACCAATCCAACGGTTCGGTAAAGCTTCATTCAAATATTCACTCACTTGGCGACTCCAATGAGGAGGAATGAAGTTGTCTTCGTGCAGCCCTGGAAACAACCAGTTTTGTAACATAGCGAGATACTGCTGACCGTTAACCGTGTTTCAATCAAAGGAAAATGGGCCGTAAACAGGGTATCGCACGGAACACACTGATTGTAGGCGGACATGTTCAATGTGGGTTCTGTAGACCCCAAATTCGAACATTGTGTTTGTTTATCAGACTACTAACATGGAAAGTCGCTTCGTCACTGAACACGATGCGTGGCGCGAAAGTGTTATCATTGTTAACAGCATCATGAATGCCACACGTTTCCGTTTGTCACCAGGACGTAGGCTTGTAACAACTGTAACTTGTACGGCTTCATAACCAACCGACGTCTCAAAACACGCCAAATTGTTGTTGTCGTTCGTTGTAACTCCCGACTGACACGACGAGTTGATTTTGAAGGAGCACGTTGGAATGCAGTTTGAATTCGTGCAACGTTTTCTTCAGAAACACGAGGGCGACCAGGACTCTTTCCTTTACATACACATCTTGTATCTACAAATTGTCGATACCATCTGCGAATATTCCACCCATTCAGAGGATCAATTAGGTAGCTCAACCTGAAACGTCTTTGCACTGTAATCACGGAATTTAACTTCGCAAACTCGAGAACACAAAATGATTTCTGCTGCGGAGTAGCCATTTTAAACATATGACGGTTACCAAGAAAAATAGAAGACAACTGACATCTAGCGGCTATTAAATAAACTAGATTATGTATTCGTTTCTCCAATAGTCGAGCCGAGGCGCAGAGATCGATATTTTGGGCAAAATAATACTTTGTAATACGTATATTCTTTTTACAACACGCTGTATTTATTGGTTGGCTTATGTGATTATCACGAATAGAGCTCGTGATATACCCTAAAAGTTCCAAAGTTTAAAAGTATAATTGCAGTAGACCAAACTGCCGACCATGCCATATAAATCAGGGTTTGCTTGTGAAAAATACAAGTTCGCGTTTCTTTCGTTGAGGTATTTCGTTGCTGTTATCGTAAAACAAGAAGTTCTGTTTGAGATTTTAATAGATTCAAATCCCGCACTAATTCAAATTGAGTAATTAATACAAACTGAGTAATCAAACGTGACTAACGTGATGTACATATATATTGTATTACGAAATCAGAATCACTTGAATAATAATTATCTTGAAAGCTAGTGTTATTATTCGCTTTCCTTGTCAAGTGGCGATTGAGGAATTGGATAATGTTCGTCACGTAATTGGGAATTTCCTGGAATGACAGTGTTTCTTCTATAATCTCTTTTCCCCGCACGCTGTTCAATCCAGCTGTCTTATTAACGCAAAGAAAGCAACTTTCAACATTGTTCTTTTGTTTTCTCCAATTACTAGGAATGAGGAAAAATAAAGAATATTCTGCCCAAATGACTAGTCCCTCAAATATTTGGTGTATGTAGTAGATATTATATGTGAAACTCGTGGTTTGTCTTGATTTTTAACGGTCACGCGCAAGTAAAGTTTAGAGGTTCAACAAATTCGTGTACTTAACTTTTCACACTTGTTTAATAAATTGAATTTACGACACACACAACAAAAAAACAAATTTGATTACTTGCACACGAGTGACAAGTGTTTATAAAGAACTAAATTAAAACTAACTGATTGCCCCTTGAGAAAAGAGTGAAATCACGTCTGAACAAGTCTGTATCTGCATGTCAATACTAGCACTTTTCGAATAATTTGTACGTCGAATGTGCTTAAAGTAAAAACTTTGTTGACCAGTGTTATTCCTGCAGTATTTTGAAATACTTAAAATTAAATGTTGGAACGTATGGATGTTACGCTCTTTTAAAATTGTAAATTACATATTAGTTTCTATATTTATGATTTCAAATCGCGAAATAGGCCTTTTTCTCTATTGTCTTTGGCTTCTTCTGCAAATTTAGATTTTTGAATTTTATGAATTGAAAATGTCTTGCAAGAAATGACCTGAGTTTGAGCAAAGTCGTAAAGTACCATATTTGCCTGGTCGTTGATATTAGTCAAATATTTTATAGAAAATTCTTGCACAAAGATCAATGCATGACACATATTATTATGGTGTAAATTACAGGAATTATTTGTCCTTTCTTTAGTAAATACTTTGAAATTTTTGTGTTTTCAGTATTAGATAGGTAAAGAGATAAAGAGGAAAACTGATGGAGACCTGGAATAATAATATTCATCACATTCTATAGACAAGGGAGGAAATACGAATGTGCCTCCTTCTGCAAAGAGTCAAATTTTTCTGTATTTTAGTAGGGCAGATCATAGCAATACAACCATATTTAAATGAATGCCCATTTTGAACCTTCTTGAGCATCTCACTGCATCGCGAAACGCTTCATGACAATTTCTAATCGATTAAGATTTGAGTAACCACAGGCCACTAATCTTCCTCATTCAAAGATACATTTTTCTATATAGCAAAGAATCATGTTTTCTTGTTACATTTGAGATGTTAGTTCTTATAACATTGATTTGACGCATTAAATATTTCAGAAATTTTCAAGTGCTACGAGGACACTTGTCAATTTAGTTTTGTGGGATTAATGAATTCAAAATTTTTTTCAAGAAATAGTAATATTGGTTTGAATGAAAAAGCACTGGGTTACATCTGTGAATAGAGTGCTTAATTGACGACATTAATTGAAGGTTTTATTGCAAAACTTTTTACAAATATTGATAGGTGGGATGATACATTATTATGGTGCCAAATATCGGAACTACTGGTCTACTCTTTGTCAAACACTATAACTCTTACGTTCTCAGCACCACTCGCCTCATAATTCCTCACATGGTAAAGAACACAGCCACCATTTCTTTTTAATAGATCTGGATTGCCATAGAGAGGCGAATATGTCTTAACCTTTAAAGAGTCACATCTATTCGGTACTGTAGTAGGCAAACAATATTAGTATAGCCACCTTTAATTAGAAGTATCATTTTCAAACTTTTTTAAGCATCTTGTTCGACCAAGGAACGCGTTTTATCATTTGCTCATCAGTTAAGATTTTAATAACTAAAAGGAAGTAACTTTCCTCATTTAATGATGTTTATGCAGAATACGAACTATGATTGTATGAATGCCTAGATATTTCTCTATCTCGTCTTAAGTTGAGTGTCCATCACAGCAAGCATCTTTCTTCACGATAGTAGACTCTTTATACTACCCACAGGTTGTAAATTATATTTAACTTTTTACAGTATGTAACAAACGGTTGTACCATATTGCAAAAATGCTGTGACGTCCTTTATATAGATGCATTTATAAGCTATTTAAGTTGGTTATTCCACGACTTTAACACTTTTTTGTTTTTAGTATTTTCCTTCCAGTTGTTATTCTGTTTATAGTTAATTTTTATATGATTTTCTTCATCCACTTTTGCCTAGGCTTTATCGGTTTCTTCTCTTTAAATGCGGTTCTCCTAGTTATATCTTTCACCACTCAATTGTCATTCGTTCTTTTCAGGTGGCCCAACCACCGTGTTGCCTTCACTAAATCCTTTGCCCAGTATTTTGCAATCCCAGAGTAACTCTCGGATAATCCATGATCATTTCAGTATATAAAATATATGCGTAAATGGGAATAAAGTATAAAATTTCTGCCAAAAACGATATATTTTGATAAATTAACTATTTTCTTTTTTTTACGAATTAGTTGGTATGGTGTTGCAGAATTTCAACCAACGTTTGCACGTCAAACTTTCCCCTGTTATGACGAACCAGCTTTTAAGGCTAAGTTCATAATAAATATAATTCGAGACAAGGCATACAACTCGATTTCGAACATGGGTCTAAAAGAAACTGTACCATTGTAAGTAGATCTTTATTCATTATTATAAACTAATAATAATATAAAACTCAATTAATAATATCGAAGTACTAATACATACAATGAATAAATACTAAACGAGACTGCGTGTATTTAATAAGAAAACTAGTGTTTCGTTACAAAAGAAGGAGTTTTCCTGTTGAAAATTGTGTGACTGTCTTTCTTGGAGGCGAAGTCGTTTCATCACATTGAATGGATTGGTGACGATCTTGGAGAACCACTACTTCAGTTTGTAAACATTGCATAAACGTTGCGTCAGAAAGCCTACCGTTTCTTTGGCCATCTTAAATGGATTCACGACTCCACCAAAGCGATTTCGACTAATATTTTACTTTAAAATATGGCGAGACCGTGTTTCAATATACCGTAATCATTAACTCATGAAAATATTTTGGTGTATTTTCTTGCTTGGTCAAAAAATTTAATAATACTGCGTTCTAACTTTACAAAATTAACTTTTTGCTGTGAAACACTTTATAAAGCTTAAAGTAACGAAAGAATTGAGGTCGTATCAGTAGCTTTATTTATCATACGGCTTACATCACAATATAATACAATATAATAAGTCAATTATTGTAAATATACAAAACAAATGTTATATACAGAAATCTAAGTCGTGGACACGGCTCCTTCTGTTGGGTCCATCAAATCTCGGGACCCGGGATAGAATCTTTCAGGGCATTTGCACGACAGCCACACTCCGGAGATGGGAGTTCCCCTCATCTAAATAGGGAGTCAGAACATCTCGTGGTTTGTCGGGATTCGACTTAAGAATATCCATCTTTACGCGATAAGTGACACAGTCTGGTAGCTTCTGTGTTATACATGATAACTTAGTTTGCACCGGGTTTTTTGCTTCCCATTTTTCTTTCCATGTTATGCTAAGGTTGAACCCGTTATGTTCAACAGCCTTAGATGTTAGTTCAGGTGCATATATAGAGATCGAAGTCTGTTTATTTCTAGAGTATTTCGCCTCCGAAGATGAAGTAGACTGACGTGGCGCAGAACAAGCAACTATAGAGGGGGGTTGATTTGATCGTTCTGGATATAGTACGCATTGTGTTATTCAATTGCAGCAGAGTAAACCAAATCCAACGCTGAAGAACGCAGACTAGACGCAAACAACCCCCATACAGTGTCGCATAGATTTTTTGCTGCGGTTTGAGAAACGTGTTCTTCATAAGAGAGAGTACAGTCAAGAAACAGTTAGGTATTTTGAATGCCAGTTGTCTACGTTCGAAAAAGAGGTTGACAAAAATATTGCTGCTATTGGACATTATTAGACAACATGCAAGTGGTAGTAAATTTTTTTTCTGGTTGCGCCTATATTTTGATTTGAACATGAAAAGTAGCATTTAAGAATTGTTCTGCAAAAAATAGTACCAAGGTGGTGAAGGATTTTAACCAATTTTCACACGATTCTCTAAAACAGCATAACTCCTTCTTCGATGATAATAATAATGTATAAGAAATTTTCTGAAAATAGCCTTATGTGAAGGTTCAATTGTATGATAAAAATATTTAATTTAAAGCTTGAGAAATAGTCTGTCCTATTTGTGAAAATAGTTGATTGCAATAAACAAGAAGTTAATGAAGTTGCTGATATTCCAGTTTGCAAACACGGCGTCTATCATTTAGTGAAGTTCCAAATAATAGTTTCCTTAAAGTAAGTTTATCTTAGATAGCAATTGTTTGCACTACTTTCTAGAGTAAATAAATTTTAGGGATAACGTTATGACAGGCGATTTGAATATATTGTCTTTAGAGAATTTTTAGTAGAGTTAATTTAGTAGTCAAGACCTCGGTGTTCTTCTGTTAGTGAAAAAGGTAAATGGGGAAAGCTGATTTGACTTTGATGGAAAGAAGCCTAACAATGTCACTAATGTGAAAAAGATGTCCTATCTAATTGTCTTTATTGATAGAATTTTCACTATGCATACTAATGCACAGAGTCTTTCTAGATAGATTTGAGTTGTTTATACAAAAAACACGCTCCACTTCTTATGATGTAATATTTGCAAAATTGAAATAATCCTTGAAACGAATTACACAATCTGTAGAGACAATTTCGCAAATTTGGGTTTAATATAGTACAACAGAAACCTTGGTCTGAAATACTTGATAAACTCCTCTAAAACATAATAAATAATTTTTTGTCTTCTACAGCACGTAGCTGTGTATAAACTGTGCTGTTTGTACTGACTTCACTAAAGAGAACGAAGGGTTTTTTAATTTTTGTAACCTCTCTACTAATTCCAAGTAATTGTTTTGAATAGTTTGTAAATCTTCCTGACAATCTTGAAATTTCATCTGGCTTTTTCCTGATAGCTGCTGCATCTGCGTTTGAATAACATCTACGAATAGTTTTCGCCACAAGATGTAAAGCATGGATTTAGACGTAACATGTAAGAAGTTACCACAGTCTTCTTAAGTGACGTATCTTCAGAACGCAGAATTGTGGCGGCGTCATTTATAAATAGAGTTGGTTTCTTGAAAGTTTTCCAATGTATCTGACACTCTCTCTGATAACACTTTGGCAGTACAATGATGTATTCTTATGGAATATCATAAGATTGAGGATGATGGTTGGTGTGAGTCCAATGTATGTACCATAACATTGGTAATTTTGGTGGAGCCTGTGGTTGATTAACTTAATCAGTTAAAGTTGACATATAACCCCTTTCTACATCAGTTTTCGTATTCTGTATACATATTTCGACAACTAAGTTGTCATCATTTGCAGATAACTAAGCAATGTCGACCTGCAAAATTTCGGCAAAAATCCTCACGAAAAAAATTCCGTACACGATCTGTAACGTCGAAAGCCAAAACGCACACTGGGTGGTAAAGATAATCTGGAACGGGGTTATATATTAACTTTAAGTGATTAAAAAAATACCATAACATTAACAGATTTTTTTTACAATCTGTTGTTTCGTCCATACATATACACAATTCCTTATTTTTGATTTTGATATAATTTTATTTTCAGTACGTTTACAAATAGAACGTATAAATTTTTTTAACGTCGTCCAGCTAGGTAATATACATTTTGTATATTTATTTTGGAATAAGAACACTGAATTTTTGTTTAATTAAGTAAATGGTAGATTACACAAAACAAGTGTTAAACATAATTCTAATAGAAATTGATCATTCGATGGGAGGCCAGGTTTTTATAATTGCGCTTCGCACTATTCGCTTGTCGTTTACAGTCACTTTTTGTCCAGCACGGTAGAAATACATCGGAGGCTACACATTTGATTTTTTAATTAAATTTCGTATATCCTTAATAAACTCATCACTGCGTCTGACAATTATCGTTTACTCGAACTATGTAACTGGGGCATTATCACATACAACGTTCGCCAGTCAATATAGAAGTTTACATATCCACACTTGACGTTTATTCCAGTCGACAAGTAAATTATATCTAAAAATCGAGAACATTTACGGATCTTTCCAATTTTGTCGTCATGACGTGCAGTATAATATTCGCGTCTTTAGTAATGAATCTGCCTCCATGCTGGCTTAATTACTTGAGCGAGAGATACTCAGTAACTTACGTATCTTTTGGCGTGTGTTTGTGAGAATACCAGAATCTTATCCACTTTTCAGTATTTACTTTGTGCGTTTTCTATGCGAAACGTGCATATTCTATACAAAACTACTGTAAATGACATTAAATATGAATAATCAACTTTGATCTCTACTCTTTTAGGAAAAATGATAAATTCATGGATGTCTTTGAAGAAACTGTAATTATGTCCACTTATATGGTTGCATTTATTGTTTCGGAATTTCTTAATGTGGAGAAAGAAAATCAAAGAGTCTATGGGATACCAAAACTTATAGAAGATAAGAGAGGAGACTACGCACTCGATGCTGGAATAAAAATTTTAAAAGAATTGGAAAAATTTACAAAGGTCCAATACCACTTAAAAAAATTATATCACGTTGGTGTACCGAAGAAGTGGTTTTCTGGGACAGGGGGATTAATAACATACAGGTAAAAGCAATAAGTAAGACACTCAATTTATCTGCCTTTTTCAAAAAATTATCATTTACAGTAGTATTCATATGTGTTAGACTGTATAGACTTCGCATTACACCTTCTATTTTTTACACTAAAACCCCCATGAATGTAACACACTCTATAATCCTTCTATTTCAGAGTAGCTATTCTCCCACCCTAGTTTCAGAGTAATACTCGCTTCTGTAAAGAAATTATTGAATTAGTTTGAGGTTTCGTAGTCTGCGAAACGCACGTATCTGTTACGAAAGAAATTTCTCTAGAAACATTGCAGGTCCTTCTAAACGAGTGTGAGTGATCCAGATTTTGAAGAAATAGTTATGAAGTGGTAGACGAAAGAAAGAAATTCTGCAATAGTAGTAGTCAAGTTATGCTATACCCGACATGGGCGTGATTTAATTGAAAGCTTTTTTGGGATATTTACATATGATAATACATTAATTTTCAACTCTAACCATAAAAAATAGAAATTTTCTTTGCCACAGATGAGACAGGGACAGATATTTTTAGATCTGCGATTAGTCAAAAACGGTTTGCTATACCATTAACTGCGTTACGTTTTGATATTTCTCATACAAGAGAGGAACGTAAAAGAGAAGACCCGACGGCAGTAACTTCATTTAATGTTAATCAGTTTTTGAAAGACTGCCAGAGCTCGGAATGACTGATACAGGTAGAAAGTCAGTTACTAAAATCCACTCAGATAGTTCTAACTCTTACAAAATCATTATTTGCTTCAAATCAAAACATAACGGGTGAAAATTGTTTTCCTTCTAAATATTTAACTTTAGACAAGAGACAAA
The DNA here is from genome assembly GCA_031893035.1 of Dermolepida albohirtum. Classification (NCBI taxonomy): domain Eukaryota; kingdom Metazoa; phylum Arthropoda; class Insecta; order Coleoptera; family Scarabaeidae; genus Dermolepida; species Dermolepida albohirtum. Next base: position 158,968 of record JAVIWB010000920.1, on the reverse strand, counting down.
CGAGAAATTCCACCCAATGACTTAATGGGTGGGGTAGTACAAAAACGAAAATATCGTAAATACGAGGGTAACTATTTGAATTTGGCTTTACTTCAGTTGAAGTAAATAATAAAGAGAGCCCCAGTGTATTCTGTTTGATAATTTTAACGCTCGAGCGTAGATTTTCAAGTAAACTAAAGCGACATCTCGAAATCAATCACTTTAGCGTGCTTGAAAAATCTTGCGAATTTTTGTGTACGAAGCTGCAAGATTTACACAAGCAAGAAATGTGTTTACTAAACAAGCCTCAGTAATAAGCACTACTAGTATCTTTCAAGTTTACATACAGAGCGGCGAAGTGCCAAAAACTTCACACCGTTGCAGAAGTGTTTGTTTTACCGGCTGCTCTTGACGAGGTTAATATTTTATATTCAAATGTACTTTTGTCAAACAACAATATTAGTCGAAGAATCCACCATATGTCTCAGGATCTCAATGATCAATTGATAGAGGAAACGGAAGGCACAAAATTTGATTTGCAACTTGATGAGTCTACTGAAAGTAACAAGGTTGGACAACTTATTTCTTATGCTTCCTGGATGATAATATTATCATTGAAGACCTTCTACTCTGCAAAAGCATCATTGGAAGTGCAAAGGTTCAAGACTTATTTGAGATGTTTGATAAGTTTATAACCGAAAAAGAATTGAATTGCGAAACGTGCGTCAGTTTTTAACGCGACGTACTAATTGAGCCCGATCCATGTATGGTCGATATGAAGGATTGTAGGCGCGTTTATTCGAATCAAAGCACCGCATGCTATGTGGTCCCATTTCATCATCCATAGGTATGCTTGCATCAAAGTCAATGAGCTTTGGTGCACATGATATACTTGAAAAGCTGATTGCCTTGAATCTGTTTTTGCAAGGCAATAATATGCATGTTTTGTAACTTTTGAACAAGATTGCGACGATTAGGAAGAAGCCTCAGTTGTGAATAAGAAATGTCAATGAAAATGGCCGTCAACATTGTTCCCTTCAACTGGACAAATATGTGGTCTGTAATAAAGTCGTCGTTTTACAGGACTTGCAGTTCCTTTTTAAGGAATACCTCTTAAAGCGCACTGACTAGTTTGAAAATATTTGAGGAAGAAAAGATCCATGTCCTTTCTGTGCTCAACCTCCACCAACATTCAATTCATTGGACGAAGAGAGTCTAACTGAACTTTGTCACGACAACAGCCTGAAAATAAAATTTGCTTCTTCCAATCAAGTGGAGTTGTGGAAATCAATCGAAAATGAATATCCAGATCCATGTTCAAAATGGATATCCAGCTGCAGCTGTAATAAAAAACAAATGAAGCAAAAGAAGTATAAAACATTTTCCTTTCATACTGTTTTGCATTTTCAAGTTCTAGTTTGATGGTTCTTGTTATTCAATTTTAATAAATATGAGCTTCACAATGTGAGGTTTTTCTTAACAGTTGATTTCATTTCTGTACCCGATTTATATCATTGTACACGTATTTTAACAAGGGCGTCGGGATAAAATATTAATATTAAATCCGTAAATGTAACGCGGACTGACAAATTTTGATAAACTTGGCATAAGTCAAATATGTAGTAGACACGCAAAAGAAAAATTCCAATATCAACGAGATCCTTATTAAGAAGCGTTTCGAGTAATTCAATTGTCGTCGGGAAACTTGTGATCTTATTAACAAACTATTCTTGCAGTTTATCGAATATTTTGTGATACAGCGAAAAATGAGAAAACACTATTCCAAGATCTATCACTGAAACAGAACTTAAATTTCAATTTTTGTTTATTTTTTAAGAGGTACTGTTACTACTTCACTGAATCTAATCCTGGCTTTCTTTTAATAAAAGGTCATGCAATTTTTACATACTATTTAGCAAAGTTGACATCATAAATCATTCGTTCAATTTCATCCAAATAGAGCCATTCCAACTACTTCTAGGGCATTGTATAAATTGCACTAGTCACCACTGGATTACAATTTCCTTAACGTAAATTTTAATGGAAAGTTGATGAAATTAATCAGTTGAGGTTAATATAACTCTTTCCACAGTAATTTTCGTATTCTATATAAGCATTTCGACAATGAGTTGTCATCATCTTCATATAATTAATCCGTGTCACAACTAGAATCATGGCAAAATCCGCACAGAAGCAAAGTTTGTACTAGACTTACACAGTCGAAAGCCAAACATACTGAAAATGCGTTTCGCAAATTTTAAATTGTATGCTAGTCTTAAACTATACATTTATCTTAAGGTACCTGCTTGCATATGCGAATCTTTTCCTTGGTCGTATATTACTTATATATCAACTGAAGCAAACACGAGTAAGGGATTGGAACTCCATGGGTGTTTAACACATGTTTTATATACATTCTATACATAAGGTTGTCCGAAGGAAATAATGACGCTACCTCCCATTATTTCCTTCGGTACCGATTCTAAATGCTTCAAAATACCATATTTAGACGAATTTCTTTATAAAATTAAGTTTCAACGGTAAAAAGTAAATGATTATGTGCGATTGACAACCTTAGGTATGTCCCAAAATGATTTCCATTTCGAATGCAAGTTTTCGGAACAGAAACAACTAACAGTAATGGACAATTATCTTTCTCCATTCATAGGCGATTTATTTAGGAGAAAATATTGAAATTGAATTTAATCAACGCTAAATATTTTCCAATAGTTTGACCTAGGTATGTAGATGACACTTTCGTAATTTTAAAGAAGCATAAATGTAACTTGGACGATTTCGTCAAGCAAATAAATTGAAAATTCCCGAAGATTAAATTTACTGTAGAAAAAGGAAACAATATTTTACCACTCTTAGACACCCTAATAATTATAAATAATCATAAAATATAAATTGACATTTTCTGAAAAGAATCTAATGTTAATAGATTTATCACGGCGGGTTAATTTCATAGCAAACAACAAAAGATGGCTTCAGTTTTCTTATCAATCTTTTGCTTAATTTCTCACTAACTAAAGTGACGTATAAAAAAGAATTGAACTTTATTAAGAATATCGCGAGATACAATGGTTTTAATTCGGAAATAATCAATGAATTAATTAGAAAGACTCACATAAGAAAAACAATCCGGAATGCCACAAGTTTGTCACCTCAAAACAATTTATACGAGGGTGGTCTATAAGTACGCGGCCTGACCTAGAGACGGCGGTAGTTGTTTGAAAAATATAAATGTATTAGAAAGTACACAATCTATAAAGCATATGTTTCAAGTTTGAAGGCGCCACGTTGTTTAGTATTTGTTTGGCAGCCATCAATAATGAACTTATTCAGTGAATTTGTAAAAATGGAGATAATAGGTCTTCGTTACGTGATACAATACTTTTATTTGAAAGGCCTCGACCCAACCGATATAAAAGCTTAACTGGATTCTCCTCTGGGTGAGTCTGCTTCTTCGTTTGCAACAGTGAAATATTGGGTAATAGAGCTGCCAAGACGAACATCGCAGTGGTCGACCAAATGAGGTGATGACTCCAGAAATGGTGAAGAAAATCCACAAAGCGGTACTGGATAATCGTCAACTGAAATTGCACGAGCTAGCAAACATACATTTCAAAAAGTGTGGTACATTGCATATTATCTGAAAATTTGGACATGAGAAAGCTGCGCGCAAGATGGGTGCTGCGTTTGCTCACACTCGAGCAAAAACAGTGTCGTGATGACGTTTCAATTGAGTGTTTAGCGAAGTTTCACAGCAACAAAGCAGAATTTTTGCGTCGTTTCATAACCATGGATGACACATCACTTCACGCCCGAGACAAAAGAACAATCAAAACAATAGATTGAAAAGGGAGAATTGCCTGCAATAATTTTCAATCTTTGATTCCTTGAATAAATTCTATTTAACTATGTCGAATCTCTTACTTATGTCTGCTTCAATTGATAAATAAGTAATACATGAGTGACGAAATGGTTCGCATATGCAAGCAAGTACCTTAAATTAAATATTTAGTTTAGGATTAGAATACAATCTAAAATATGTGAAACAAATTTACAGTACGTGTTTGGTTTTCGACGATGTACGTTTAGTACAAACTTTGTCTCTATGTGGATTTTGCCTTGGTTTCAGGTGCGGCACGGTGATTAATTATCTGCTGACGATGACACTTATTTATCGAAATACGTATACAGAATTATTGTGGATAGGGGTTATATTAACCTTAATAAAGTTAATACAATTTCATTAACAATTTAAAGTCGTTTGTCATGTTTTACCTTTTATACTCACTATTACAATTATTATTGTATGTTCAGAGAGAATAAAATATTCTACAAAAAAGGAGTTTCAACTGGGTCGGAAAAAGTGAAAATTCTTTCAACTATTGCTAATGAAATAGGACTTCAATGGTTCGGAAACTTAGTCAGCCCTGCGTGGTGGAAGTATCTTTGGTTAAGTGAAGGCTTTGCGACCTATTTCCAGTATTATGCAACGTCTCTCCTTAAACCTAACTTGGGTATGATGGATCAATTTGTTATCTTTGCTCTTCAGGGTGCAATGGAAAGTGATGCATCAATATTTACGCCACCAATGTCTAATAATGTTGAAGCTCCCTGGGAGATTTTGAAAACTTTTGATATAGTTGCTCACGAGAAATGTATGTACAATAATTAGAAGCAGGATGATACATTTTAAGCATGTTGCAGTACATTTATCTTATATACTTAACACTGAAGGCTTGATATAATAGCTTAGATACTAAATTTAAGCCTAGATAGTTCAGTTGTACTAAAGCAAACCCTCTCTCTAGTGCTACCTCTTACAAGCAGTCACTTCTAATAACGGTAATTTTTCAAATTCTAAAACCAACGATATGGTAAAATACGTACATTTGCAGTACATTTAACGTATATGCTTATCATTATGAAGGCTTTATGTAATAACTAAATATTGTATTTTCTGGAACGTCCTGCTTCTAATAGTATACTAATAGAGATACTAAATTTAAGCTTAAATAACTCAGTAGTACTTCAAAGTTGATTAGGATTAAAATTTTTAAAACACGTATCTTAGATTTAGCTGCACATATTTTAAATTAGTTTGTGTTCAATTATGGTACTGTTATAATACATACAATTACATACCACGTCGTTAAAAAGAAAACGATTATCTCTTAAAGAGAAAAATGATATTATTGTGAAAAGTGAAAAGTAGTAGTGCGAATAAGTTAGCTGAAAGTGCTGGAAGAATATGTTTTCGAAATTATAAAAAGCAAATCCGACTTAAAGTCTGTTTGAAGAATTTCCAAATACAGAGCAAAAGAGAAAAGTTCCCGAAACTGATGATTTGACAATTAACTAAGTAGTTTACAGCTGGTTTTGTGAAGATAGAAATAAAACATCCCTATATCTGGGCTTTTAGTAAAAGAAAAGCTTTGGAAGCAGCCGAAAGTTTAAAAATTGCTTGAAAAGTTTTGTCAAAGAAGCAGTGTAAGTTTTAAAACAATTTGCGGAGAGGTAGTTGATGTTATCCCGGACATTGTCGAAGTTTTGAAGGCAAAGCTTCATATATTAGTATTTACCGACCTTTTTTATCGATTTGTGCCGAACAAAACAGAGATCAATATACTGGTAAAGAAACTGCAAAACAAAGATTGACAATTCTAATATGCGTAAATATGGAAGGCGACACGAAAAAGTCGTTAGTCGTTGTTTTAAAAGGTCTCATATGAACAAGCTGCCGTGTTTTAAAAAACAACTTGGATGACTGGGTATCTAATAAAAAGGCTTGGATGACAATAGTGGTCATGACTTCGTGGCTAAAAAAATTTGACGAGAAATGAGAAAGCAAAATAGAACCCTGGTCTTTTATTTTCTGGATAACGCAATGTCTCAATTCCTAATGAAACTGAAAAATGTGAAAATTACTTTCTTGCAACTAAACACCACATCCCATTATCAGTCGCTCGATCAGGATTATCTATTGCATCAAGATAACATACAGAAAATTTCTTATCAAAAGATCTTAACATTCACAAATAGTGAAAGTTCTTCAGAAGTTACAGAAAAAAACATTAATTTAACCAGAGATTTCCTTTGGATATCAACAGCTTGGAAAAAAATTTGGCAACCTACAATTTCAAAATGTTTTGAATTCGATTACTGGTCTACATTGTTTTCTTTATTTATTTTTATTGAACGATACTTACAATATACTTCAATATACCCAACTAATGAGTAAATAGGATGCTTTGTAGGTGAGGTCACCAGTAGCAGATCATCTTTAAATCCATTACATTTTCTGATCATAACCTCTTCAATCTTCTGATGATAAGTACTTGGTTATTCGGTTTTTAAAGTAGTAGTGTTGTGCGGAAGAAGTATCAGTTTTCGTATCATGGAGTGTTTGATTTGACACATACGATGGGATATTTGCTATTATTTTGAGATATTCGGATTGATACATCTGTAATATGTTAATACTTCAAAGTTTTGCATATTTTTTGCAGAATGTCGATGCCATGTATCCGTACGGGCCTTAAAATTGTTTTTAGATTTTCTATTCGATTCCTATCCCACTTTTATAGTTGACTGTTGCTTGTTTGAATGTGAAGGTTTAGATCTTATCTTCTCTTTTGGTCGGGATGGGCTGATTATTATTACATACGGGGATAGTATTTCCTTACAAATTGAAGTTTACTTTCTTGTGAGGTTTTTTAGGTTCAGCACTATTTTTTTCATCCACTAATATAATACATCTTAGATATACGTAGGCTGTTATCTACCTGTTCCAATCATATTTCATTAGTACAAATTTGTTATTTCACATTTCTTCTTGCGTTGGTAATCATAGTTTTATACTTACTTGTATTAGTTTCCAGCTTGACTGTCTTCATACCTCTTTTACCCATGTTTTTACAAAATCTTCCATTTCTTCTTTCACTATCAAACTTATGTCATCAGCATACAATAAATTGTCAACTCATAGCTTCTAATCTATTGTATCTACAGTATTTTTGATTGGTTTATTCATAAACAGGTAACAAAGAGTAGTTGGCTTAAGATACTCTCCCATTTATTTTTATTTCCCAAATACATTTTTTTATATATGTATGTATATTGTTGTATCTACAGTACTCTTAATTGACTTATCCGTCATAAAAATATTAAATGTAGTAGGCTTAGACTACCTTCTCGTCTTATACTCTTCCAGTTTAGATACCATTCCATTCCTTTCTACTAACCCAAATAGGATTTGTATATACTCGTAGTTACTTTTATAAATTTCTATTCGTCGTACATTAAGGCAGCTTTCGGATTTAAAACTATGAATTCCGCTTTATTCTCAGTTATAAATCTTAGTTCTTTTTCAAATGCTCTGAAGCATGTACCCGTCTTTTTTTATCTATTAGTAGCGTTATACCTTCTACTAACTGTTCGTCTTTTCTTCATAAGTATTAAGCTTTACTTTCCCAGTAGTTGTGTAGAGAAGTCTGTAATTCTAACTACGTTTGAGACATTGCATTTTCTAATCGTTTCGGGACTGGGGAATGGCCGATACCTCTCGGTATCCTTTAGGGGAATAACCAACAATGCTTCTCCTTTTAGGGCGAAGAGGAGTTGTCACCAAATCCATGCAATACTTTATGCACATTATTATACACAATTCCGCCCCCTTGGTCGTAACAAATAGAAAAAACAATATTTTTTCTTTTCGTTTATTATAATTTACTGCACGCTTTTAAAATTGATTTCAATTTGTTTTTTGAAAATCTTTGTTTAACTCTTTCCCTAAACTTTTTCAATTGTCCCTTCTTATTTTTTTGTAATTTCCGAGTATTTAGGTGAATATTAATTTAAATTTTACATTTTTTTACATATGGAAAAATTTCTTCTGAAAGATGATGCTAGTAGCTCGTTTAAATAATATAAGTAAAACAAATTCAGTTTGTTAGAATTTTATTTTAAAATTTCGTCATAAATATAATGTATTTCTTATTTTTAAGCTGGATCAGTTATACGCATGATGGAACATTTTTTGGGCACAGATGTATTTAGAAGAGGTCTCACAAATTACTTGAATAATATGTAAGGATTTCTTATTGTTACCAATTCAAAAAAGGAATAATTCTATATTAATAATCTCTATTTATCAACACACTAAATGTTACGATATCAAAAATGATAGTCAAATTCGCTACACAGGTTCTTAGTTAATTAATAAAAGAAACAAACGCGAAGATATATGTAATCTGCTGATCAAAAAAGTAACAAAGTACGCACAAATACAAAATCAGTAAATGAACATCTGATTATAGAATTATACGTTAACAAATAACTGAATCCATATTGGTCGACTGCTCAAGATAACAATAACGAAATAGTGCACAAGTATCTTTCACACAAAGAATTAATCTCATTAAAATGTTTTCCCCAAAATGCAAGTATGACTATTGTTGGAACCGCATAAGTTCCAATAATAGCCAATCAAAGCTGTCTATCCAAAAAGTTATATAAGATTTGATTTATTAATAGAGAAAGAAGAAACTTACTGCCTGGATATTAGTAACTTACCAATGCAAAAATTACTTATATGTTATAAAATATTAATGACAAAATGATAAATCAACGTGATTACATAAATTGTACAAATCATCTATTTGATCCTAGTTTTTCGTTTTTGTACTTGATTCGACGATGGTCTTTTGTTGTGTGAAATGAAATTCGATCAGCAAACGTCTTTATCGGTGAAACGACTGACACCCAAAATAGGTGACACGGGGAGAGCAAAACATCAATTAGAGCAAATAAATAAAATAACAGAATTTAATCATCTTACTTCAATTATCGTGGAGGATTGAAGAATTTTCCTATACGAGGGTAGCACAAAATGGTGGCGATATATCCACAACACGTGATTTTCGACAAAGGATTCCCAATAATAAATTAGTCCAATTTTCTTACGAAATTGAATTTAGGCTTACCAAGGTCTGACAACAATCGAAGGAATAAACGTTTCACAGCAGTACCCAAATTAAACCACCATGAAAAACGATGAACACCAACGCGTTTACACACTAAGATCGCTCATTTGGAAGTATTGTTCTCAAGCATTCTTTTGTTTAACAACCCCCACTACGCCTCCCCCGAAAAACATTTTTAACTCGTACATCATGTATTTCTTTTGTAAAACACAATTCATTTGTGAAATTCGAGTGAAGGTATTCCGAGCTCTTAGACAAGGTTCGATGACATCAAATCCATCCGGAGCAAATATTTAATCGATCTTATCCACTCGTGTATTTGTATATTGAAAACGGCGCTTGAAAGACAAAGTGTTCGTTTTCGTTATTATTATCTGCTAAACTTCTTGCATTTCTTCGAAGCACGTGCCATTGACCGAACGCTCGCAATATCAACTCTATTTATCACGAGTGAAGGAAAAGTGTGCCTGACAAAAGTTATATTGGTGGTCTAAGGATAATGATTAAACTATACTAGAAGCTGGGAAGCATCTATCTTTCGTGAATCATTGAAGAATTTTCTGTGTGTAAATCTAATTGGCACGTTGTAGCTAGTATCAAAGACAAAAAGATATCGCGAATCTAAATAAATGTTTATCTCGGAACATCTTCCAAGTCGAAATTTCCTTTTTGAATACTTTATACTAATGGAATTACTTATTAATTAATATTATAGAAATATTCTTAAGATCTATAAAGATCAATATGACAATATCATAACCAAGTGAGAAAGAACTGTTATGACAACCAATTACTTAATTCTATAAATACCATAAAGCTATGTGGCATATCATTAGTTCTCGCTCGGGTAGAAACGTCAAGCACGTTCTACCTCAAACCGACAATCCCCAAAATCTTACTTGCAGTTTCAACAGTATATTCCTACAAAATCTTATATCAGTCATACAAATTGATGCATTAAATTGGTCGTCGTTTTACTTTTTCCAAATACGCAAAAAGAACTTTTTGAATAATTCTAAAGCTTCCGGTCGAGATTAAATTAAAATTAAATTAGACATCAAATGTAACAAAATATAATAGAAGCCTAAAATTGATCTGGACTCCCAGATCTTAACTTACACTGAACTTGCCAGAGCATGTACTAATCGATTTAGATTTAAAATTTATTAAAACAGTAGTGACCTACAATCTAGGAATATACATTGTCAACTTCGAAAGTATAAAGTATAAACAATAAATAAATAAAAACCTTAAAAGGATAGATAGTACACAAAGCTACATAAAATAGAATAAAAGTGGACATAACCATGTAAAGGTGATCATACAACAGGCAGCAATAGAGACCATAAATAACTAAATAATCAATAAAAAAAGTTAAAACCCCACAAAACATTTTTTCCTGTTACATAGAATACATTAAACTCTTATGTTATAATATTAGTCAATAGAGTATATTTTTATTTACTTGCTTCTTAAACTGTGATCTATTTATTTTTTTATATCGTTTGGCAGGCGATTGTATAATTTGATTGCATGATGTTCACCAAGTATCTGACTCTGTTTATTCTTTGATAGAGTTCCACAAACCTGTTTTTACCTATATTTGCTTTATCACCGGGCACGTGTTGTAGATATATTAGTAAGCGGACGGAAAGGTATTTGTTGTCCTTTAAATAAATTTCTACATGATGCTCGATCATTCTTCTTGCATAATATTCTCATCGCTTACTTTTGCTTAAGGGATACAGCTTGTGCTTCAGAAGTGTGGCCGAACTACAGCATCTGTATATTACTATTGACTGGAAGAAGGAAAGGTAGGCAATGCTCGCTGTCTCGTATGTTGCAATTTCTCTCTTTTCCATTTTCATATTGCATGTGTCTCTTTTGAGATTTTTTTACATATTTCTGTGATGCCATATTCATAGTTTAAGTCACTTGATATTTATACATTTATATATATATATATATATATATATATATATATATATATATACATATATATATATATATATATATATATATACATATATATACACACACACATATATATATATATATATATATATATATATATATATATATACATACATGTCTAGGAACTATACAACTTTCTTGCATTCAAATGCAAACTATTACTTACGAACTATAAATTTGCTTCTGCTAATGTTTCATCAGCTTTTATTGAAGCAATGTCGCATGTGATAGCTCTTGATAGCATCGAGGTATCATCGGCGCACAGACACAATTTTTTGCAATTATCATTTGCGGTCTATCATTTCTATAGAGAAGGAATAGTGGGGTTCCTAATGCCGATCCTTGCAGAACTCCCTTGTTTATTATAGATGTTTGAGATTGTTCTTTACCATTAAAAGTGATTCTCTTCTTTCTAGGTACATTTAATTAGTTTATGTGCCTGTCCGCTTATGCCATAAAAGAATAGATTTTCCACAAGCAAATCGTGGTTCTTTTTAATTGTATCCGGTCCTTATTTCTTCAATTAGACTTAATACCGATGATGTTGTGGATCTTCATTGTATCCATGTTGATTATCCGTGAATTCTTCATATTGTTTCAAACAATGAATAGCCTTGCCTTTAACGTCACCTCAAAGATTTGCAAAAACGGAATTATCGCAATGAATCATAGCTATTTGGTTGTGTCTTCCTTTCTTAATTTCAATTCCTTAAGGTACACCCTGCGAGATGCAATCATTACAAATTTCGGCAAAGGGCTGTACAAGTTTTTGGCTAACATACTCTATAATATCCGGAGGTGTGGCATACATATACTTTGTTCTCCTTTTTTCCAAATTATGTTATATTTTTAAGATTCAGGCAGGCGTCATAGACTCAAGATATATAGATTTTAATATACTCTGTCCATGTTGTGCAAGAATTTACTAGCGTTTTGTACCGATATAGACATCTTATTTGCTAGCACTTCTCCTATAGAAGTGAGTATTAGTTTAATACGCTCGAATTCACAGTAATATTGTTTCATATTTCCTGCATCTTGTTTTCCCATTTGACTATTTTATTAACTACACGTCCTTTCCCTTCATACACCACTACTTTGTTAAAACATATTGCAAAACTTTTTATTACACAAATTCTATTTGTTAAGTAATATTTTATTAACAGGAAATTTCGTGTCGCTACACCTACTAACTTATATGAAGGACTACAAGATGCTGTTCATGAAGCTAATTCCAGTATTTTACAAGGACAAATGTTGAAAGATATTATGGAAACTTGGAGTGATAACGCTGGTTATCCAGTAATAAATGTAAACACAAAAAATGGGACAATCGTTCTTAGTCAGGTAAATTATATTTTTATGAAAACAAGAATTACTAATGAAAACATAAGGCAGAGTATGTAAAGACACCGCAATTTTTACCCAAAAAATTGTGCAATTGAAGTAACTCATCTTTTATTTCGGTAGCTTTCATACCCTTAATTATGAAGTATTTTAATCACCGCACGATACTAAGCTTTTCCATTTTAACAAAACGACGTGTTGCTTCTTTTTCAATCAGCTGTCAAAAATAAATTAATCAACCGATTTATTTAAATATCGGAATGTAAACATATAGATAGACAACCTAAATTACAGTGCATTTGTTTTACCAATTAGAGAGCCACCTACGTGTCATTCTCACTACTTGTCGAACTATCCTCGTATATCATAATATATAATAGAACCTATAATATAGGGACCATTTTCTTATATCAATAAATCCTTTCTGGTATTACATTTAGCAAAATACATGTAGATATATTTAATAGGTACAGTAAGTATTCCTAAAAGATATATGATCTGTATTTCAAGGATTATCGTTTTCGTCAAAATACATTAAATGTAAATGCATTTCAAGAATGTAATTTATATCTTTAAAACATTAAGGCTTTCTTTCTGAAAATCATAATTAGATTTGGCAATATCAATTAATAGTAACACCTTTATTTAAATTATTAAAAATAGGAATAGAAAATAAAATATATTCTGTACAAAAAATTACACGTACCATTTCATCTTGAAATTAATTAATTTTAAACTCGTATAATTCTAATTTTCTTCTGTTACAATACAGATAATTCAATTCTAGTGTTAATCATTTCCTTTTCACATATGAAATAACTTTATCATTCCTTTTGCAATATGACATCACTTTTACTTTAATAAATTTGGTAAAAACATTTCTATTTCTACACAGTTTCAAGAAATGAAATGAAACTTATTATACGAGATTTGTTCAAAAGAAAAGGTGAATTTTGAATTTTTTTGAAAAGTATTTATTTATTCATCAATATCCATTTTGTCCCCTTCAAAGTAATCCCCCTCAGATATAATGCACTTATGCCAGCGCTTCTTCCAATCCTCGAAGCACTTCTGAAATGTGCTTTTCGGTATGGCTATCAGCTCGTTCTTCGATTCTGACTTTATCTCATCAATTATGGCAAAACGCTTTCCTTTCATTGGTCTTTTCAGTTTTGGAAATAGGAAAAAGTCGCAGGGAGCCAAATCTGGTGAATAAGGTGGTTGAGTCATAATTAGGGTGTTGTTTTTGGCCAAAAAATCACGAACGAGCATTGATGTGTGAGCTGGTGCATTATCGTGATGCAGAATCCATGATTTTTTGTCCACAATTCCAATCGTTTGAGCCGTATTGTAGTATTCCTTGTAGTATCCCTTATTAACCGTACGATCTGTTGGCAAGATCTCATGATGCACCACGCCATTGTAATCGAAGAAAATAGTGAGCAAAACCTTCATATTTGATCGAACTTGGCGTGCTTTTTATCGGCCCTCTGTAAAGCGCTTGTACCACTTATAAACACTTTTTTGAGACAAAGTGGACTCGCCGAATGTCATAGTTAACATTTCAAGTGCCTTGGTGCACTTTATTCCATTTTTAACGCAAAATTTAATACATATTCGTTGATCCATTTTTTCAAAAGTCAAAAATCGAAGAACACACACAAACGTGACTAAGCTTTTCAGTTGTCAACAACATACTAGTAATCCAAATTGGCTGATAATGCCAACATATGACTAACACATGTATACCAACATAACAAAAAAATTTCGATAATCGAATGTACACAGCGCGCGAAAATTCAAAATTTACCTTTTCTTTTGAACAAACCTCGTATACGAACATTGATATAAGGAGTTTTAATTGCCTATAGGCTAATAAATCTGTTGTAATATTACAGTCGAGATTCCGTTTTTTTAATGAAAAAAGGGAACACGAACCTCTTTGGATGGTGCCCATAAATTATGCTACCGCTTCAAATTCGAACTTTGAAAATACCACAGTAACTTTTTGGCTAAAGCGTGCAAAAGAACATACAGGTATCAAAATTGAGAAAAACGAATGGATAATTTTAAATAAACAAGTGACTGGTAAGTTGTAATGCACTTTATGAGAGCTACACATGCTCGTTTATCTAACACATAACAATGAATATCTCCGTAATAATTGAAAATAGTTACATAGTTCTAAGTCTCTTTGATAATATTATTGTATAAAATGATAAAGAGAAATTTTCGTGTCCGATTTAACTGGAAGTATACATACATATCTCTCTTCTTCCAAAAGAAACAATATATTTTTTATATCTACTAGAATATTATTTATGAAAAAACACCTTGAAGTTGAATTTGATGGAGCCTGTGGTTGATTAACTTAATCGCTAAGGTCGATATATAACCCCTTTCCACATTAACTTTTGCAATTCTGTATACGCATTTCGATAACTAAGTTGTCTTCATTAATAATTGCAAAGTGTCGCACCTGGTAAACCACCAAAATCTACACTGAGTACTGAGTGTACATTTTGGTTCTTAACGGTGCGGATCGCGTACGGAGTTTGTTTTCGTACAGCTATTTTTCGCCGTGGTTTACCAGGTGGTAACGTTGCAATTATCTGCTGATGATGACAACTTAGTTGTCGAAATGCGTCTATAGAATTACAAAAGTTAATGTCGAAAGAGGTTACATATCAACCTTAGTGATTAAAAAAAAACACCTTGTGTAAATTTCAGAACAAGAAAAGCGTAAAGAAATTACAAATTTTTTTCAAAACGATCATCTCCTTCATGCGGGTACATATTTGCTCGCTGTAATGATATGGTCCCAGCGGCTGCAGACATATGACTTTGTAGTATGTAGTATTTAGTTCTTTTAAATTTTATGATTCCATACAAGAAATAGTCCAACGGGGTTAAATTAAAGATCTAGTAGGTCATAGCAGTCAATTAGAAAATCGACTACTATTATGGCAAGATTTTTTCATTAATTTTTACCTTAATTATACCAACTTAATAAGCAGGAAATTTTGAGACAATAATCTCTTTAAAAGATAGTGTTGTAATCAATGATTTCTTATTTTCTTCATTTGCAGGTTATTATCGTGTTAACTACAACGAAAAGATTTGGAAACTTATAATCGATTACCTAAGACATGGAAATTACCACAAAATTCACGTTTTAAATAGGGCCCAACTTATTGACGATGCTATGAATTTAGCCAGAGCAGGAATGATTAATTACAGCATTACCATGGAACTTTTATTATACGTCACAAATGAAAACGACTACATTCCACTGAGTAGTTTCTTCAAAGGCCTCGACTTCTTAGATAAACACCTTTTAAACACCGATTATTATAATATGTTTAAGGTAAGACTTGTATTGATTCGGTATATCGTACGCTTTAAGAACGCCCACATTTAAATAAAATAAATCTTTATTTTTATAAATCGCCAACACAATAGCTTCATTAAATATCCTGTTCCGCATTTTCTCTGAAATCTAGTTGCAATCGTCCTCTCATGCCGTAAGATAGAAAACTTCCTCCATGTTTAGATTTGTCTCGATGTACCACACAAAAAAAACTCATGGTAAAGAAGACAAGAAATAGAGATGTTGGTATAGGTATGAGTAGGTCTAAATCTTAGAAGAGTCCGAGTTTGTTCTATGATTTAGCGGATTTATCATAACAGTCAAGCCAGATTTGGTTCCCTATCTAGAGTATCCCACAACACCATTGAGCACAAGTGCATTCTATTCGTCTATTGAATCATGAGGGCTTATTGATCTTCACAAATGTCTATATATGAATAGCAAGAAATTCGAAATTCTTTCCACTTGCGATAATATATATTATCTAACAACTTTAACGGTCTGCCCTGGAGCACCTTGACTTCAAATTGTATTAATTCCAAATTGAAAGTTTGTCTCCTGAATTTCACCTAAATAAGTTATATGTGGAGAATCATGCCCGAACACAAGAATTATTTTATCCAATTTGTTTAGTCTGTGGGCAAAGTTTCAGCATAAAATTATCTCACACACGCGTTTAGCCAAAATGCCAGCGATCTGTTTCTTCGGTTACAGTTTAGGTATACCTAACACAGACTTCCAACCAGCGGTGAGAGTGTAGGCTTGGACGAATCCTAATCAACATTAGTCATATTGTTGAGTTTTTGTAGTGCCCTTTATGTGGGAAAATTAAGTTATTGTCTTTAACCTGAAGCGAAGATTATGTGAGAACATGAGATCGAGGCGGAAAACCCGAAACAACGGCAATAGACGGTCTATTTATAACATGTAACCCTCCGAAACACATCGATTGATAATTCTGAAAACGTATTGAAAGAATTTCCTGAAATCAAAATAAGCGAATATGGGATCAGGGGAAGACTGCAAGAGATTGGTTTGAAGTCTTATGTATCAATAAAAGCCCTTAAACTCCAGAAACATCTATTAAACTTTGCTAAAGAACATGAAATTTGAAATTTTAACCAACGCGGTCAAATTTTGTTATCGGATGAGAATCGTTTGTGCGTAAATTCCATTGACAGTAGGAAAAACAGTATAGACGTGAAGAAGAACAAAATGCATAACTTAATTTTCCACGTATTGCTTCTTTTGGTGATGGCTCAAATATGGTATCGGACGACATATGTATATTTGGAGCAAGGCTTCTCAGTATTTCAATTGCTATCACACCTATCTGCCCAGTTCATACCATAATTTTCTATTGAAATCGTGCTATAATTGTAATATTAGTTTCTGTTTAAATGCTCTTTTGACGCTAAGACCAGACTACGACAATTTCTTCATTATATTACCAGGAAAGGGTAAATTTACTGATATTTGGCAAAACTGATCGTCTGCATTGGTTAAACCAGTATCAGTATATATCGCCCTCTGTGCCTAACAAATCTAAAGTTTTCGCGACTTTTGTCTTGAATAGTCTGAAACATCTGCCGCAACTGAGATGCATGCGTGTATATACATATAAAATATAAATAGAAGACCTCGTTGAATTCCAATCAGCTCATGCGAGGCGTTCCTCGATTATGTATGTTGTAATTTACATGTTGACGTGTTTGAGTGGTTGTAGATTTATACACAATCATGGATACAAGTGGTCGTAAGCGAGAGTTAGACGATAGTGAAACATCAACAAGTACATAGACGAGATTTGTTCCGAAGACGAAATTTAGATAATATTCTCATAAATACTAAAGTTAGGTTTATCAGTATTAAAGTAAATGCAAAAGAGAGGTTCCTCTCCGTCATTTGCTCAAAAACTTTGGCAGTAGACAGCATAAAATCTAATAAACTTAAAAACCTAATAAGCAACATTTGGAAACGCTTCATAGTAAGTACACCAACAAACCATGAAAATACTTCCAATTTAAATTAAAACCTTGTGAAAAGCAATTATAATTTTTCAGAAAAAGTTGGTCAGTGAAAAACGTTTATATTATTAAAATTTTATATAGAATAGCTAGATGTAAAAAGCTTCACACTGTTGGTAACTAATTCTGCCAGGTGCGATTGATATTGTAGAAACTATGTCTGAAGGTAATTTTTTTAATCAATTGCAGTCCATGCCTCTGCCCGTCGAATTGGTGATATAGTTGAAGATGCAGAGCATGATGAGGAGTACAAGTAGCAATACAGAATAAGAAATCAGAGCAACGCCACTTCCATTATTTAATACATTAAATGATTTTGTAAACGAGGCAAGCATAGAATGGAAGAATTGCGTAAGATGGTGCTCGCAAAATACATGGAAGATCAAATTTTGCAAGCATCTGTGAAACAAAAAACTTCACAGTACATCTGGATACATAATATGATTCACAGAGAAACACTGACTTGCAAAGGTATGAGTCTTGGTCTGAATATTGGACTTACGATGGCTGTAATCACAGTAAATTAAATCAAAACGAGATACGTTAAATCAAGAATATTTACTGTACTTTGAAAAGATATAGGTACGGTACATTTAACGCTATTGTTTTATGGCGAAGCAAGTTGTTTATCACGCAGGAAAGTTTTGAAGTATATTTTATGACTTACAAGACCAAATTACCATTTTTCTAAAAGAAGAAAATAGACCGGAAGCGGAGAAGCTTCGAGACGAGTTATTTGTGATAAAAGTGAACACTTGGTCGACATATTTCAGAAACTAAATACCTTGAATCGTCAACTCTAAAGAGCTTTTTGTAGAAAATTGGAACTATCGAGCTGAAATATAAAATGTTTGTAAATGTGGGCCATAGGAAATTATGAGTGCACTAGAGACCCATTTTAAAATATTCCAGAAGGTGAAATCTTCATAGATTTCACAGAAAGTGGCGAAGTCAAAAAAAATTTAGTAATAGTTAAATCACTGTTTGAATTTTGGGTCGTTGAGAATGATGGATTTTCTGCATTGAAACAAGAGCATTTTGTATACTATTACCACTCTCGACATCCTACCTTTCAAAACCAGATTTTCCACGATAGCTACTTTCAGGATATAATATAGAAGAAGAGCTGAATTTCAAATATTAAACCTTATTTTGAAAAAGTTTGCTCTGCATTACAGACCCAAAAGGGTCACTGATACGAAGATAGCCGTTTATATTTCGGGAATTGGCAACACTGTTAGTGTTGCCTCCGATCTGATGATTGCATTGTGAAGTTTATCATTTTTGACAATATATTTACCTTGACAGTTTTATTATCCAGTCGCTATTTCTATTGTTGACAGTAACTTGAAAATGTCTGCGAAAAAATGGAATTAACTTGCGAACATTTTCGTGCAATTATTTTTCATAACTTTCGTCGTGGCTTATCTGGACAAGAATGCATCGACGAGCTGAATACTTTATATGGTGATGAAGCATCATCGAAAATTGCAGTATATCGTTGGTATAGTGAATTTAAACTTGGACGGCGTTCTTTGGACGATGAATTTCGTGAAAGTCGTCCCACAAATGTCGTTGTTTAGGAAAAAATTAATGCAGTGTCTGCATTTATAATGCAGGACCGTCATTTGACATACCGTGATATCGAGGCGTCTCTATGTATTAGTAACACCAGCGTGCATAAGATCCTGCATGACTATTTAGCCATTAAGAAGCTATGTTCACGTTGGGTATCACATAATTTGACAACCGCTCAAAAAAAAGGAGTCACGTCGATTGGTGCCAAGAAATGCACAAAAAATACAATGGCGGTACTTCAAGGAACATTTATAAAGTCGTCATAATTGACGAATCTTGGATCTATACGTATGAGCCCAATAGTAAACGGCAGTCGACTGTGTGGATATTCCAAGATGAGCCAAAACCAACAGAAGTTGTTCGCACTCGAAGCACATCAAAACAAACGGTCGCCTGTTTTTTCGGAAAAGCCGGTCACGTTGCAACCGTGCCTTTAGAAATTTGTAGAAGGGTAATTCCGAATGGTACGCAACTATTTGTTTGCCAACAGATTTTGAAGAAATAAGGAAAACAAACCGAAAACGACAGATCATTCTCCACCACGGCAATGCGAGCTCTTACAGGTCGGTTCAAACAATTGAATATTTGACCGGGCAGAACATTGAATTGAACCATCGATCGCACAGCCTTGATCTAGTACCCTGTGATTTCTTTTTGTTCCCACACGTGAAGAATAAACTTCGTGGTCAATGGTTTTCTACGCCGGAAGAGGCAGTTGAGGCATTCAAAACTCATATTTTGAAGCCGCCTTTACAGTGGCAGCAACGCTTTTCGAATTGGTTTAAACGAATGCAAAAGTGCATTGGTTTTTCAAGGAGAATATTTTGAAGAGCAATAAAACTATTTTCGATAATAATTTTTTTTTTGTTTGCTCTTTCCGAAAGAACTAAGCTTATTTGTAATTTATGTGAGAGTGTACGTTATTGCTTTTCTTTTAGTAAATTAAACGAAACAATTAATTTTTTTGCTTGCTTTTTCGTTATGTACATTCCTAATCATTTAGTGTTATTGCTCTCCACAGGTTGAGAATCACTATTTTAACATTCTCGAAAATGGTACAAGTTATTGTAAAATAAACTTAGTTACTTATCTAAACATGGAATTAAGAAATTCCGTAGTTAGTTATTGAAAAGTGCATTTAGAAAGAAAATAATTATTCCAGACTTTCGTGAAAGAAGTGCTGCAAATTGCTTATTCTATATTAGGCACTGGAGACACAGGATCATATGCAGATAAGCAAAATCGAATTAATGTCTTAACTTGGCTATGCAAATTTGAAGATAAGAAATGTTTGAGAGCAATGCACCACCAATTGCTTTCCTCTCGAATCGTTGTCCCAAATCTGCAAGCACTAGTTTACTGTGGCAGTATAATAAGTGATACTGACATTCTCTTAAAGTGGCTGATCCTGTATTCGAGGTATAGGAGTACGAGATTTGAAGACATAGAAAGGGAGAGAATCGCAATGGCTTTTGGTTGCAGTCGAAATAAGATACTGCTAGAAAGGTTTGAAAAATGTAAAAATCAATCGCATAAACCGAAACTATTGTTTTTTTGTTACAGAGTTCTTGATATGGTTGCAAATAACGATGGTGAATTCTTCATACATCCATCTGATATAAGATCTGCATTTCGTGGAATGTATACTTCTTCGAAGATTGGCTTAGTAGTAGCTTTCAATTACATACAAAATAACGTGGACGAAATTATGTCAAGGTAATTATACTGAAAATCTCTTTAAATTACGAGTAGGTACATATTAAACTAGTTACAGCTTAATTAGTATCAACAAAGTACTGATCGAGGCGGGTTTCTTGTAATATCAAAACTTAATAATAATAATAATAATAATAATTTTTACTCCCCCAACAGCAATTGCGACTTACAAGATAGTAGTAAGAAATAATTTTGGTTTAGATTTCACGTACAAAAGAAGTAAATAAATAATAATTGATAAAGTGCACATACAGAAAGGTAGAAAATAAAGATAATTGTAAGACAAATGAAAATCAACAAATTAAATGGAATGCCGTATAAAATTATTACATTACAATGCACAATAACAAATAAAACTTTTCATTATTTATAAAAATATTCACCAATGTAATCATTATGTGTATTCAAGGCAAAGATTTACTTAATAAATATCGCATATTTGGTGTTCATTCTGGGTAATCTAAAAGTAGCATCATGATATGTATTAGAAATGGCCACATTATAGTCAATAGGTGCAGGTATCATTGGATACTCGATTTCACTTAACAAGGCATAAAAATCTATCACTGTGCATTTCATGGCATCAAGATAGAGACTTGTTCTGGCGATTCCAAAGACCATCGTGGTGTTCCTCGCTCAGGGTGTGCTAGTCATTCTGTAGAAAAGGTATTTCAAGAAGCCTTTTTGGATTCTCTCAACGGATAATTATTGGCACGTGTAATAAAGAAACCACGCTAATAACACATACTTCAGTTTGCGCCCCAACAGAGCATGTATAGAGTTTTAATTGGAGTAATATTATTAAAGTGTCTACATGATTTGATAAGAAAACCCAAAGATCTTGAAGCCGATGAACAGATAGATGAAGCATGCTGATAAAAAGTGAGTTGAGAGTCAAAAAGTATGCTCAAATCATTCACCTCAGATCTTCAAGTTATCGATTGGGATTTGAAAAAATAATCAATTATTGTAGACAGAGTACATTGTGTGTAAGAAATAACACAGAAATTAGAGACGTTTGATAGAATTTTATTATGGGTACACCATTCTTGAATTACAGAAAGCTTGACTTGCAATTCGATACAATCGGAGGATGTGCGGATTATACTGTAAATTTTAATATCATCAGCATACCCTAGAAATTCACAGTATAATTTATCTGAGAGATCCTTGATGAAGATGTTAAAAAGAAAATGCTCTGAATTTTCATTCTGAGGTACATCAGAAGATAATGGAAAAATTGTAAAAACACAGCCAGATCGATTAACAAGTTACGATGCCATCGAACGAATCAGTGAAGGACAAAAACCAAAGCAATCCAGCTTTGCAAGGAGAATATTGGGGTCTATGGAATTAGAGATTTTAGAAAAGTCCTTAAGCAAAATGTCAACTTGTTAAAGGAAGAAACTGAGTGAATCATCCGAAAGCAATGCATCCCTATCAACCTCTACAAGACAATCCAAGTTATTAATGCTAAGTCGAATAACAGATTTTGTGAATTGTTTATCCAATTAATCTGGAGCAGACTTAAGTCTTCAGTAAGATGCCTCAAAGTTATGGTCTTTCTGTCGTCTGAGTCGGAAACATAAAATGTAGCGGCATTAATATCGCTAATAATAACTAACTGCTTTTTCAGTAGATGAGGAATCAAAATGTCAAAAAACATTTCAAAATCATCTAACTCAACACGCTATCAATTTTAAAACTTAAATATTTGTACTCTTTCAAGGATAAGCTACTGATATTAATTTTGTATTTAGAAAATTGGAGCTGATTATCAAATAGAACATCCAAATCCGTTATTTCAGTATGCTTAGTAATACAAACGTTGCCAGTTCCATAAAGATAGGTCATAGAATAGCTGGCAATCACCTCCCAGGTATCGTGGTTGTCTAAAACATGTTTTAAATCTTAAAGTTAAAATTCCATGGATGGAACTCGATTAATGGTCTCAGGTCGAAAGACTGTTTTTATTTAAAAGCACATAAAGGGAACAAATGCAATTGTTTTCAAAGAGTGAGAAACTTAATTTACAGAAAATCCATATGTTGAATCGAATAAAAATCTATTATTATTAAAACACATAAACTACTTAACTCTAAAAACGTGTACAACATTGTTGGTGGTGATGAATCTTGTATTTACTTATACGAGCCAGCAAATAAACGCCAGTCGTCTGTTTGGGTGTTCCTGGGTGCAGAAAAGCAAACAAATGTCATTCGTTCTCGAAGTGTTTTCAAAAAGATGGTCGCCACATTAATTGGTATACAATCATTTGTTTACCGCAAGTCGTCGTTGAGCTTCGAAAAACCAACCCCGAACGACGAATTATCCTCCACCAAGACAATGCAAGTTTACACAGAGCACGCAAGACAATTGAATTTTTGACACAACAAAATGTCGAATTGTTGGACTACCCTTCGTACAGTTCGGACCTAGGTCTTAATATTTTCTTTACCTTTCCAAAAATTATAAACGGACTTCGTGGTTAAAGGTTCCAGTCGTCAAAAGTAGCCTTCAAAAACGCAATTTTGACTGTACCAACAAACGAGTAGAACAACTGCTTGCAAAATTTGTTCGAGCGTATGCAAAACTGTATTAATCTTCATGGAGAATATTTGGAAAAACAATGAATCCTTTCAAAGCTATCGTCGCTCTTTTATTTCAATTTTACTTGCAAAACTTAAGGGACAACACGTATATGGCCCTAAAATGTTTCCCATTCGAAGGTAAGTTCTATGAACAGAAACATGGACGCACTCAAATGCTGAGGAAACAATTGTAAGACATTTTCAATAAAGATACTTTGTGAACATCACACAACTAAGTCCTTGTGTTCATTTATTCATTTGTCAAACGGAAGGTGGCCTTTGCAGGACAATAAAAGGAGAGTACACAAGTACATGTACATATTCCTATATTACTCATTTGCCACTCATGTGTGTATATTGTTATTGTAAAGGAATGACAATAATTGGAAATAAGTAAAGTTCATGTACTTTGAAAAAAATAAGATATCACACACTCAGACACCTTCTGTAAGGTATCATGGTGAATATCATAAGGATCAGCAATCAAGTTTACTTTCAGTGATATTAGTCCTCGCAGTTGGTAAATAAAAGGTGTCACCAGGCAATTAAGTTGAGAGAAAAATTGTGAACAATCATTCTTCGCGCTAAACAAATTGTACAAAAATTAAAGATCGTGTACTTTGATCGAACATGCAGTGAAGTGCCACTTAAAAATTACCATAGCAAAAATAAGATGTCACACACTCAGGCACCTTCTGTAAGGTATCACGGTGAATATTATAATGAACAGCAATAAAGTTTATTTTCAACGATTTAGTCCTCGTAGTTGGTAAATAAAAGGTGCCACATGAACAAGTAGATAGTCCGAGTACCAGGAAATTATATTGAGAGAGAGTTTGTGGACAATCGGTCTTACCGCGAAACAAATTGAACAAAAATTGTTCTATTTTGCTATATTTACTATTGCTTGGAAGTTGATGTTGGACATTTTCAGAATTTCATCCGTTAGCCAGTAAATAACTGCTTTTAGATTATAAATTTTCGAAATTGTATTATTTAAAAGCTAGTGTTTGGAATTTCAAAAATAAAAAATCATTGTAACAACAGAATTAGAAAAAAACGTATTGGTTAATTTCTATTTCCATTTAAAAATATAATATATGTATAAATGTAAAAGTTACTCTCACTTAAGAGTCGATAAAACTCTTTAGAATAAAACTTGACGAATTCGAGTATTCTTTATAAATTGATTAAAAAGTCAAAAAATCTAGGTGGATAATTTTCTATTGCTCATTATGTATGCAAAGCAGGGACATATTGAAAAACAAAGTCTCATTCTTTATCTGTTTTATTGCTATACAAGTTTCAATGATCGTTATGCAGCATTTATTTATGTTAAAAAGTCCAATAGCGTCAGTAACTATATATAAATATAACGTTTCACGATCTGAAGGAAATAAATGATTTGTATTTTCTGATATACCATTAATTAAAAATTTTTGCTTTGGAGCAGGCCTCGAACCTGTATCTGTCGTTTGCTAAACGGCCGCCTTTTTAATAAATTTTCGTAAATATAATCAACGGTGGTACAGCAGAAAAAACTAATTTTTAAATATTTTTTTCTTTTTTAGACTATCAATAGCAGACACGTTTTCCATAATTGGTGATCTTTCAGGCAGACTAACAACTGAAGAACAAAAAACGCAGGTAATGTATTCGTTGTTATTAAGATCTACTTGGACTAACGACACATACAAACGAACAATATGTGATATTACATAATGATTTTTGGCTGGTATATGAATGTTAGATCGATGTGTGAAAAAATAAAAAAAAATTGAATTTTTCAAAAAAAGATCGTACTCTGCAATTTTTTGCTTCATAGAATTCTTCCGGAACTTTTTTCCGTAGATCTGTAATGTGTTTCTTCTCTGGAAAAAAATACAGTTTTCATTCAGATCTTTATGGAAAAGACACAAAATGCAGATGAATACTTGGATTTTCACGAAAAAAATAAGTCGTAATAAAATCCTTACATAAGAAGTTCAAAATATACATAGGCAATGTGCAAGTAATGCTGTTAATGGGTGGGTTGAATCTGATACTTTGATAACAATTATTCAATATTTGGTTTCAATTTAGTGATGAATACCCTCACTGCTATTATTATCCAGATCAGGAATATAAAAATCACCTACGAAACTGAAATCATCGATCTGTCTAGTTCAGGTATGGGCAACCTTTGACATGTTGTGGGCCAAACTTTAATGTGCAAATACGTTCGCGAGCCGCGTTTAAAAGTAGTGTTTTAAAGTAGGGTTCATAATTTTTAGCGATAGATATCAAACATGAAATAATATGACAATGTTATTATAATACAATTTCTTAAAATAACAAAATGAAATAAACAAAATAGGTACAGCATTAAAATTAAATCGCTAAATTTTGAATTGTTAAAAACTACGAAAGTTAAATAGAGACACCGAAATCAATGAGACGCTTGAGCTTGAATTTGGGAAACTAATCCATCGATGTTTGGATTAATTTCACTGATACAAAGACGTAAAGAATTATCCAAATTGTCGTCAGTCAGCCTTGTACGATATTTCTGTTCGCATTTGTAAGTACTGCCAAACGCGTAAATCAATCTTGCGAATTTTCTAAGCTGCAAAAATGGTCTTCTTCGAGGTATTTTTTGTAGAAATCGCACAACTCCACGTCTTCAAATTTAGATTTTAGGAGTGAGTTTTCTTGAATCTCAATCAACTCGATTTGCAAGTGTATTGGAGCATTTTGTACATTACTTTTTGTTGGAAAAGCAGTTGGAGATGAGAAATAGCTGACCATTTAGTCTCAAATATTCACACCAACCTTTCCACAGTTATAGTCAATGATATCATTAGCTTACCTTCATCATGAGCGTTATATTTTGCAAAACATAACGCAATAGCTGTCTGAGCATTGGGTTTGTAACTTTTTATTCAGTCACACGTTGTAAGTCTGTAGGAAGATTCCTACAAATAAAAATACCTTCACTATATAGTGTTTATTTAATTTGAAAACGTTCGCAGCTGTTGAATATTTGATCATTTTCGTTTGGGATGTAAAGGTGAGCTCTCCTCTTGTCTGTTACCTTCTTAGTAGGTAAACTTTGTCTTTTAGTGCCAAGGGCGGTTAAATTTTAAGAATTAACAATTATGTGTAAAAATGTAAATGTGAAGGCATAAGTCCAGGGAAAATTAACAAAATAGTATAAAAGAAATATATTCTATGGATAATAAAATACTTTAAGGTTTAACTGACAAATAAGCAGATGATACTAGCGTAGTAAAGCCAAAATAGTAATAAATGTCGAAATAGAGACCGCTTGGAAAATATTCACAATATCGCCTACATCCATAATGTTTCTAGTTTCTAGAACATACAGGCGCTTCATTGAAATTTTATATTTATTTAAGACTAATATTCAAATCTGTATATATATTGTATATGTGTATATATATATATATATATATATATATACATACGAGGATAGTTTGACAAGTAGTAAGAAGTACACATAGGTGGCGTTCTAATTGGTAAAACAAATGCACTGTAATTTAGATTGCCTATTATATGTTTACATTCCGATATTTAGATAAATCGGTTGTTTAGTTTATTTTTGACAGCTGATTGAAAAAGAAGCAACACGTCGTTTTGTTAAAATGAAAAACAGAGTATCGTACGGTGATTAAATACTTTGTGATTAAGGGTATGAATGCTACCGAAATAAAAATGAGTTACGGAAAACATTAGGTGAATCTGCCCCATCATCCGTCACAATAAGTAGATGAGTAAATAAACGTGGTAGAACAAGCTGTGTTGATGAAGCGCGCTCTGGAGCACCCAAAATCGTGACTTCTATGGAAATTATTATAAAAATCCATAATATTATTACGCAAGATCGACGATTCGAAGTGAGAGAGATAGCAGACATGGTAAACATTTCAACAGAACACGTACACCACATTTTAACGAAAGAGTTGGGCCTTTCCAAGCTTTCGGCAAGATGGGTGCCGCTATTGCTTACGACTGATCAAAAGTTTACTCGTTTGCGTATTTCCAATGAGTGTTTGGACCTTTATAAGCGGAATCCGGTTGATTTTTGTAGGCGGTTTGTTACTTGCGATGAAACTTGGATACACTACAGTACACCCGAAACTAAATAACAGTCGAAACAATGGTAGAACATGGTGATGGCATTAATTTCTTGGGATTCAAAGGGCATTTTGCTTATTGATAACCTTTCGAAAGGTACCACAATAAACGGACAATATTATGCCGAACTTCTACAAAAATTAAATATTGAGATTCGTGCTAAACGGCCAGAAATGGCAAAGAAAAAGATTCCGTTTCACCAAGACAACGCTCGCTCGCATACCAGCACAGTTGCGATGTCCAAAATCCACGAGTTGCATTTCCAATTAGTACGGCATGCACCTTATTCGCCGGATCTAGCCCCTTCCGACTTCCACCTTTTTCCAAAATTGAAAACGGCACTAGGTGGAAAGAAATTTTCGTCTAACGACGAACTTATCATCTTCGTAAATGAGTATTTTACAAGCCTTCCGGAATCGCATTTTAGAGAAGGCATAATGGCATTGGAGCACCGTTGGAATAAATGTAATGCTCTTCTAGAAGAATATATTGAAAAATAAACATTATTTTGCATTTAAAAAATTCGTTTTTCTTTTCCATTCTCATTACTTGTTAAACTACCCTCGTATATATATATATATATATATATATATATATATATATATCTATGTATAAAATTGAGAGAATTAGACCTCCATCTCTGAATAAAAAGTTAAAGCATATCCGTCTGACATTACAGTTAGGACAGGGTTCTGTCTATAATAACTGTAACATGACTTGTGCATTAAATCGGCTTATTTGAGAAGTCACTCAAATACAAACTAGTATCTGCTGACTGAAATATTCTAATGTGTAGTCACCGTGAGGCATCTATATATATATATATATATATATATATATATATATATATATATATATATATATATATATATATATATATATATATATATATATATATATATATATATATTTACATATATAATTTAATAGAGTTTGATTTTCAGATGGAAAACTTGTTTCAATCTTTGCCTTCGAGCCTTCGAAAGGAACGTAAAACAGAAATCAAGAACATTTTAACTAAAATACAGAATAATATTAATTGGTCTAAGCGTCACCTTGCTGGTGTAACAACTTGGCTAGCTGCAAATTACCATAACGGTACTACAGCAGTTTCCTCCGGACGACAATCATGCACCACTGACAATGATATTGGATTTGGTTATATAATTAACACACCTACATTAATAGCAGCCCTATTCCTTTATTTATTTCACCTTTCGTAAACAAAAAGGCGTATTCTGTGCTTTATTTTAGTTTAAATTATATTTTTTATATTTTTTATTTTGATTGTGTCTTAAAATATATAGAACTGATATATCCCTTTCATAAACTATTTATTATCTTTTAATATTTCTTGAATTATTTAACTGCATTAAAGTTTATTTCAAGGACATTATTAATGTAGAATAAGAAAGGAATTTTTCTATACCGCAGCTGTTAAGAGCGGCCATAATGAAAATGCCCTCGAGCGTGAGATATCTTGCTGACTTTGTTTATTCCATTTAAATCTAGATATTAAGTAGAGAGCGTTTCTTAAACAATTTGCAATGACGTAGCATCTACTTGTTTAAGCTATTTCTAGAGTTGGCACTGCGAACATTCGCTCAGCGAGCGTGTTTCGTAGAAATGTAAACTGTTTAGCAGATGTTGGTCGTTCTTTTTACCAGTATATAGTCTTTGATGGATTTCTATTTTGTTCTGGCCATTTCCTTTGTGTATCGGGATTGTCATTTAATTAATATTTTGGTTAAATTTGAATGGAGACTGTGATTGATTAAATTAATCAATTAAGGTTAATATAGCCCCTTCCCACAATAACTTTCGTATTCTATATATGTATTTCGACAATTAAATTTTCATTATCAGCAGATAATTAATCACAGTGTCGCACTTGGAACCACGGCAGAATCCGCACAAAGAAAAAATTCGTACTAAACTTACACCATTGAAAGGCAAACACACACACTGTAGAATCGTTTCACATATTCTAATTTATATTCTAGTCCTAAATTAAACATTTATCTTAAAGTATTTATTTTCATATTTTCATCGGTCGTGTACTTATTACATATCTATCAATTGAAACAGACATGAGTAAGAGATTGGAGATCCATCGTCGTTTAACATATGACGTTATAGAAAAGTTTGAGAGTGCTATAAACAAAGATTTTACCAAATAAAGACAGATTTGAGATGGTGTCTGTATATAATCGCTATCTATTTATAAAGATTATTTTGGTTATCCGTATATTACATCCGTATGTCAAGCGTCATTTTCTAAATATAAGAGCATCTTTTCAGCACAGTGTACGACAAATCTGAACACTTACGTCATGCTGCAAACATTTTGTCAGTCTTACCCATTTTACGTTTGTAATGACAGCTGTGAGTAATGACAGCTGTGAGTAATGTAAGCTGTGAGTAATGTAGGTATGTTATTTATAAAACGAAACGTAAGTGATATAAGTAACGCATGCATTGTAAGATCGCCCGTTTATTCGTACACTCGTCTCGTTACGATCCTGCCCCACAGAAAAAATATTCTAACTCTAATTATGGGTCAAGCATTGAAAATTTGATGGCTTATACATACATGTTTGTAGTATTTTGTGTATCTACTAAAATTGTCTTTTTTATTTATGTATACGCTATATTTTGTTTTCTATTTACTAGTTCTATATCTACAGTCTTTGGCTTAGTAAACTTATATTTACTTTTGCTTATCAATAATACCACATGAATTTAAATTTCTTTTGTTGTAACTTCATATTATAAGGCAAATATTATTGCTGCACATGTATTTTACAATTGATAATTCTCTAATAAATATATCATTTTGCTAATATATTAATTTCTTTCCGAGTCGACTTTTGTCCCGTTCACCCATAAGATCGTCGAAATGTGTTTCGACATAAGCTGGTAGCGAACATTAAATTGTAGTAATGAGACCATTTATGAGGAGAACAAATAAATGAGGCCAGAGATTTGACGCCAGGTGATGAAACGAATAGTTTGAATGCGTTTTAATAAACGTAATTAAACCGATTGTTTATGAAGTATCGAAACCAAAGGAGTCTAACTTGTAAAGCAAAATCGCATGATCTATTCTATCAACTAATGGGTGTTTTTTAAGCTGCATGAGCACTATCGATATCGATAACTATGGTTTGACAGCTGATAATGTCAAACTGTGTCGACATTTCTGTTCAGTAAGATTTGGCAAGTCATCATGAATAGTTTAACGCTAGAACAACGCTTCCAAGTTGTGGAAATTTACTTTGAAAAAAATAAATCTGTTCGCGAAGTTGTTAGAGCACTTCCTTCATTTTACGGTCAACATAATCGCCCTAGTGAGCAAGCAATTTGTGTAGTTATTGATCGTTTTCGCAACAATTTTACTCTTCTCGATTCAAAACCATCAACAAGACAAAGAAATGTGCGTCGTCGTTCTCAACTTGTTGGCCTTTGTCCTTCGACTACGTAGAAAATTTTACCTAAGGATCTTGGCTTACGTGCCTATGAAATACAGCTCGTGCAAGAGTTGAAGCCAAACGACCATCGTTTGCGTCGCATTTTTGCTGATTGGGCTCATTTGAAACTGGTCGAAGATGAGCATTTTTATCAAAGAATTGTGTTTAGTGATGAAACTCATTTCTGGTTAAATGACTACGACAATTCTCAAGCCGTCAGCGAATCACCATTACATCCATTAAAATTGACTGTTTAGTGCGGTTTACACGCTGGCGGCATCATCGGTCCTTATTTCTTTTAAAATGAGAAAGGAGTTGCCGTTACGGTGCATGGCGAGCGCTATCAAGCCATGCTGACCGAATTTTGATTTCCAAAAACTAATCAGCTAAACATCGACGACATTTGGTTTCAACAAGACGGCTCAACTTGCCATACAGCGCGCTTAACAATCGATTTATTGCGAAATCATCCTGTACACTGGCCCCTCGTTCGTGCGCTTTAACGCCTCTGGATTACTTTTTATGGGGATATGTTAAGTCATTGGTTTATGCCGACAAACCAGCATCTCTTGAAGCATTGAAAGCCGATATTCAGGCCACCATTGACGCCATACGGCCAGATTTATTGGAAAAGTAGTCAAAAATTGAACTGATCGAATGGACCATGTAACTCGTGGCCGCGGCGGCCATATGCCGCCATATTTAAAAAATAAATGCCACAAAATTATCAACTAGATTATAATAAAAAAAATTTTATTCCAACAATATTTCTGTCTTGTATTATCATTTAAATTTCTCAAGCTCTTAAAAAAAACACCCGCTACTTTTGAAAAATCTGTATGTGTTACATCCAATAATACTTTTAATAAGAAACATGTATTTTGCTTATAATCCGAGCTTTAAACATTATTGCAATTACTATGTAATTAGGATTTCTTATTTTACACTATGGATCAAGTCCGACTGTACTTTTTTATCAGTTACTGTACATCTAGATCTGACGAACAAACGCATTTCCAAAAGATAATCTGCATTGTTCTCAAATCGGTACCTGTCGCTTGATGAAATATGCACTACATCATTAATCTAAGTCCAAATGTCTTCCCGAATTCAAATTAATACAAATCCTTTATCTCGCATTAATGAATGCTCATTAGATATTCCATTGATACTAGGTAATAAATGGAACATGTGATTTGAAAGGCATATTGACACAATTAAATTAATACCTGTAATCATCGATCAAATACTTAATTCCTCGTAAAAGGTAATATAAAACAATAAACCAAGATAAAAAATATTATAAATGGATGTAATTAAATGTTAATTTGACAGTCGTGTCTTTCACATCCCATTATGATTTTGAAGATTTTATTAGTGCTTCTGTACGTTTCATCGAGTTCTTTAACTAGTTTTCCGTTAGTTCCTGACCCACATATAATCGAATCTAGAGACGATATTGACTATAGGCTGCCAAGCAATACCATTCCTTTAAGTTATGATATTACTTTGGAACCAGTTTTTGAAGAACCGGATTTTATTTTCTATGGCACCGTAACCATTGTAATTCAGGTCGAAGAACCTACAGATCTTATAACATTACATGGAAATCAATTAACTATTGACAGTAATGATGTAAATGTAAGGGAACAGGGTACTGTGGACAATATACAAGTTGTGGATGTGATTCAAATTTCGGACACACACTTCATCGAAATTTCACTGGCAGAAGTAGTTGAAGTCGGAAAAGTTTTAGAATTATCCATAGGATATACTGGAATATTAAGTACCACATCGACTAGGGGATTTTATGCAGCTAATTATGAAGAGAATGGTGAAACCAAGTAAGTTACTCTATAATTAGCTGTTTATTTTTTTAGAATTACGAAAAACTGATATTCCACACCGTCAATCCATGTACTTTCCCAGTTTATTGATAAAATCGGTATTAATTATTTTACACTTTTATTTACTTTTGCCGGGTGTTAATATTTATTTAGAAATATTTTGAAAAAATATTAGGAACGTTAATCTGAAACTTTTATCAGTAAAGTCCAATGCGACGTACATTTTCAAACATTACATTAAATTATTATACCATCTACTGGACATAGAAATGAAATTATATTTTGGAGGTGAATATGGACAAGAAAACTAATTTTTGGAAAAAAGTTATTTTATTTAACGTATTCTCCTTGCAACTCATCAGTCGCATTCATGATCATTTGCATGGTTACCCTGCGGTCTAATAGAATAAAGTCCTTAATTTTCTTCACTATGGCAACATCGTTCGTGAGTGATGGTCTTCCACTTCTTGGATCTGTGAGGAACGTATGGTCAGTTTGAAAATTCCTTTCCAAAATATTTTAAATAACTTGACTTGACATAGAAATAAAATTATATTTCGGAAGTGGATCAATAATCAGTGAACATAGACAAAAAAACAAATATTAAAAAAATTATTTTATAATATTTTTCAACGTACTCTTCTTGTATCGTATCAGTCGTATTCACGATGGACAATTACTCTTCCGTCTAGTAGGATAATGTCCTCAACTCATACTTTGGCAGCATCTTCCGTGTGTGATAGTCTTCCATTTCTTCGATCATCTGTGAGGGATATGTGGCCAGTTTGAGAATTCCTTTTCAATCTCACAACAGTGCTATATAACGGGCAGTAACTTCCATAAATAGCCATAATTTCATCGTGGAATTTGCCGAGCTCTGTAGCCTTTTAAATGAAGGAACTTAATAACAGTTAGCGCCTCTATCTTTTCATATTGTCGGCTACTTCTATCTAAGGCTTCCTGAAACCAAATAAGTACGTTAGTATCTGTAATTTATAACTTCATGTTCACAAGGATCAATTAATATGCAGAATAAATTTTATTAAGATATCTCAGTTATTTCGTAATAATTAAACTTTACAATACTCCCTCGTATAATCCTATTGTAATTATAGGACTAAATCTTCAGTTTTTTTAACACATTCGCCTGTACTTTTTAAGGTAGCGATTTTTTTAAATTATGACTCTAAAATATACAGATTCCTTTTTGAATAAATGGTGTCCCTAAATACTTAACATCCTTGCGAAGTTAGATTTCTACAATCTGCTTCTGGGCTTCCGGGCTGGAACCACGTCACTGTTATAACTGCTGACGTTCCGCACCCACTCATAATTTCGCACTCAAACTGCAGTTTCAGTGTGATAGACAGTAGCAGTACCTGAACCCCGAAGATGTCCCATATGAGTGTGTACGAAACGTCGGGAGTTATACCAGTGACGAGGTTCCAGCCCGGAAGCCCAGAAGCAGATAGTATGGACCACGACCGCGGAAGTCTACGCACCAGATTAGATTTCTGCATTTCCTAGTACTGGTTACCTCAAGGTCTGTAACTATGATAGCACCCACTTGCGCTCTTTCTGAGGTAATTTCTGTGAATTAAATGGTAATTAATATTTCATATAAATAATGGGAAAACAAATCCTCGTTCTTGCGTATTAAATAAATAATAAATAAAAATTAAACAATTTGTACAAAACTTTGTTCTATTGTGGAACATTTTACTAAAAGGTGTCGGCATTTTGTTCTATGTATTGGACACAAGCTTCTGCCGTTTTCTTTTTTTTAAATTCTAATAATTCATATTGATTATTACTCTTTCTTTAATATTACACAATGATATTACTTCATGACTTCTGGGTGTGTCTTTCTGTATCTTCTCTTTAGTATTCTAGCCTCCTAATTTATTCTTCTTTTTTTTTGTGATTTCTTAATTTGTCTGTTATCATCAAATCTTTCCAATTATAGAATAATCATGCCCGTTCTATTTTAGACTCTGCTAATATACAAAATTTCAGTTTCATTACGTAATAGAATTAATTTTTATCGTTGACCACATTTAAATCAATATATCTAAAATTTCATCAGATAAACTGTCTGGATAATATGCTATAAATTTTTAACTAATGAGGTATTAAATGCAGAAAAGATATAAATTTATTATCGCAATAAATGTATAAAATGAGATCTAATTCCCAAAAAACAAAATTAAAATGTCGTAAATTAGATAACGTATTGGGTTTCATTTTCTAAATAGTTTCACAATATTAAAGAAGTTCAACGAAAAGGCAAGTTTAAACATTTTTGAAATAATCAACTTATCCTGGGTATCTAAATTAATGTCGATATAAGCAGAAATAATATTAAGTAATATTTCTTAGTTCTTTTTGAGAAGTTTTCATTCTTTTGGGTTCCTTTAACCCATTAACGTCTACTGTACTATAAATAGTACACAACTTAAAGTTGAGGTAAAAATTATATAATGTTGTTTTTCACTCTGGCAACGCTTTTTACCAGTCAACAAGAGTACAAACAAATCCCACGTACCTATTATGAATGTGTATATAATGTACACATTAGCGACAAAAAGGAAAAGAAATCGAGGCAAACGTCTTCTAGAATTGAAGGTGAGGACAGAAAAAATAATGGCCACAACCCTCAAAAAATTCCAAGCCAACTTAGATGTGTGATGTGCTCAAATCGAGTGAAAACATCATGTGATAAGTACCTGAAAACGCTTTGTTTGAAAAGAGGATGTTTTGCAAAATATCACTCCTAAGCGCCCATTGTACTAAACTTAGTACACCTCTAAAAACACAATTTGAATTTTCTTTTTTCGTTTTATTTCTTTCATAATATTTTAAGAAAAGTGTTTTAAAACTGATATTCAAAATTGAATTATCAAAAATGTTCATGGTTTTAATTTGGGTGTTAATGGGTTAAACGGACATACTTATTACTGTTTATGAAATTTAGCAAGAATATTACCTTGTAGTTATAAAGTTACATTCAATAAAATCTAATAATAATAATAAATAAACTTTTGTTTTTCTAATACGATCGTTTAAAATACTGATTCTCAATCTCTGGGACGAGACAACAAGCGGTCGCGACTACACTAATAGAGCGAGCGCGAGCATATCCAAAACATAAGAAAAAATATTTTTTTTTAAATTATTTACTGAAATAGAAGCAATAAAGTACATTCTGACATAAATTATTAATAAGTTTAATAATTATCAGTGACTTCCTTGGACCTGTCTCATAGAGTAAAGTTTTTCGAATATAGGTTTAATATTTAAAATTGACAGTTCCTTTTCTAACTTTAGCTGATATTTGTATTTTGTATTAAAAGCAAGCAGCCACCCAGCGATGGTAGGATGTTGAAGATGGTAATAGCGTAGGAAATGCTTGAGTTTTCAGTGCAGAAAGTTCATCATTTACCCCTGATAAAAATTTGCAATGTGGCGGTTGTGAGATGTCCTGGAGTATCTCGACAGCAAAAGAAAAACCACTTATCAAAATTTTTTGCCAGCATGGCCAAATGATTTTCAATGATGGAGAAAACAACTTTTAAATGTTTCTCTTCGGTCTTGTAAGTTTTGAAAGTAAAGTCAATGGAGAATGTGGTTGATTGAATTAATTAGAAAAA
Source organism: Dermolepida albohirtum (assembly GCA_031893035.1). NCBI lineage: Eukaryota > Metazoa > Arthropoda > Insecta > Coleoptera > Scarabaeidae > Dermolepida > Dermolepida albohirtum. Next base: position 122,286 of record JAVIWB010000920.1, on the reverse strand, counting down.
GTAAATAAAACCCCTCACCGCATTAGTTATTGTTTTTGTTTTCCTATATAAAGGAGATTGTAACCTATATTATACTTGCTCGATAATATCCTAACAGACAAAACTAGTCGCTGTTAAGATATAATATAGTACTAAATTTCAGACAAAGTGTTTTATTTATTCGTTAGTTTTACTTATATAAAGGTCCGCTCGATACTAACTTATAATTTTACACTTCATCTATTATATTATATTACACTAGTGGGGGCGCTGCAAACTGAGTACGAATCTGGCCTGCGAGAAGACATCCCAACTGTGTTTATAACACATGCACTAACAATTACTTTTTGCCTGCTCCGCATATAAAAACAATATTCCAAAAAGGAATGTATTACATAGGATGTAAATTCACCATGTATTATTTTATATAATTTTGTACATCTCTTGGTTTTGCAGTAAAACTTATTATTATTATTGGTATGTAACAATTTTGTAAAATTTCAGGTGGTTTGCAACGACACAGTTTGAACCGACAAGTGCTCGTCAAGCTTTTCCTTGTTACGACGAACCAGCTCTCAAAGCTTTCTTTACAATACACATGATAAGAGATGAAGCATATAATTCAATTTCTAACATGCCTCTAGAAGAAAGCGTAGACCTGTGAGTATTATATTATTTCTCTTGCTTCACCAAATGCTATTTTCCTGCAAAGTCATCAAGACTGAGAAAAAAGTATTAGGTATATGTAGTTATTTTAATATCGTATTGTTGTTTAAAAAATTTAGTGAATTTGTATATGTTTACCATTTACAGTTCACAAATTAAATCACTGGTGGTTTTTGAAAGCTCTTTTGAAACGTTGGAGTAATACATTTCGATATTTGATATTTCAATGTGACACTATAATATTACTAAACTTACTAACAATTAGCTGACTATTATGCTCTTTATTAAATTTAGCGGCTTCTTACAATGTGAATAATATGGCTTAACTGCGTTCAAGAAAAACTGTTTCAGTCCTAAAAAGTAATATGTTATAACCAATACCCCTGGGTGTGTGTACTTTGTCCATGGAATAAAATAGAAACTTTAGAAATTTTCGCTGTACTTTTTCGACAGTAATTTATGCACTTTAGAGCAAGGGTACTATATCAAAGAAGCGTATTCTATCATAGCTTTGAACTTTTACTTTTATTCGAGCAAGTCACTAAACTATAATTCGAGGCATTCATAGGAAATCTTATCCAGCTGACTATCTTCACCTACATACGAGGGGGTACCCAAAAATAACAGGAATATCAGCGCTGTGGATGGGACTTGCCTAGTACGCATTTCTACCGCTAGGTGCGCGTAACGCAACTAGTTCTGCATTGGACGCAGTCGGTTGTGTCTTATTACAACGTATTTCCTTGTTCAAGCATTTTCGTTTGCTCGTCGTATTTTGTAATGCCGGACTTAAGCGAACACCATACGGCTGTGGAATTTTACGTCTTGCTCGGAAAAAATGCTGCAAAAACAGTTTTACAGGGATGACGCTATAGGAAAAACTCAAGTATACTTCAAAAAGGTGAAACATCAATTGATAACAAACCTCGTCCTGGTCCTCTATCAACTTCCAAAACGGATGCAAATGAAAGTTCGTGTAATTGTGCTTGAAGACCGACGACGAGATATTTAAGCAAAAAAAAAGCTTTGAAAGATCATCTCTAAATCCACCCAAATTTTTTAACCAAGGTTATTATTGATGACGACACTTACGACATCGAAACGAAACAATAGTCAAGTCAGCTAGTCAATTGAAGTCAAACGTCAAGATCATAGTCATTTGTTTTTTTGATGTGAGAGGGATTGTGCCTTCTGAATTCTTGCCACCAGGCCAAACAGTTAATCAAGTATTCTACTTGACTGATCTGGCTCCGTGCGACTTTTTTTGTTTCCGCGAATGAAGAGAGACATGAAAGGACATCGTTTTACCAACGTGGAAGAGGTGAAGAAAAAAACGAAACAGCAACTCGCAGCCATATAGAAAAACGTGTTCGAACAATGTTTCCAACAATAGGATTATCCATGAAGGGTATATTGAAGGTTGAAGGGTTGTTCTGTAAAAAAATAAAATACAGATTTTTGTAGAGAAATTCCCGTTATTTTTGGGTACCTCCCCGTAGACAGGCGTGAATATAACACTATATATTTTCAAGTCATCAGCAAACGTATAATTTTCTCATTCAAAAGTATTGAACAAATTATTTAAAAAAGTATGGTATTCCCTTTGAAATTAAGTATTTGATTTAAAGAAATGCTTATATATACTCATTAGTATTACTTACTTGTACATAATATTTAATCTTCTTTAATTAATATGACGAAAAGTATTCCATGTATTAAATGTATTATTTTTGTTTTTCAGAGGCACTGGTAAATGGAGAGACGATTTTGAGACGTCGAACGTTGTAATGTCCACTTACTTAGTGGCATTTGTTGTTTCTGAAATGGACAGTACCGATACATCTGAAAATCAGAGGGTCTATGCAGCTCCGGCATTGATAATTAACGGAAGAGGCATTTATGGCCGTGACACTAGCATAGACATTTTAAAAGTAATGGAAGATTATACAGACGTTTTATATAGCCTTCCGAAACTCGATCAAATTGGTATACCTGAAGGATGGTTTTCATCGGGAGCTATGGAGAACTGGGGTTTAGTCACCTATAGGTATGTGTTATTGATGTTTGTATACGTATTCAAATTGTTAGTAAATGCAAGTATATGTCAGCAAAATATTTTGCATTTTATTTTCTTTATTTTAAATGACGTAGTGAAATAAAAAAAAACATTTTAATTTGGTTTTTAGTGTGATTTCTATACGTTCGTTTATAATTTTTTTATTATATTACTCCAAATTTTGACTTTCATTTAACTAGGGAATTCGATCTCATTCATATGATCACCGCAAGCATGTTCTTAGCGATCGATTCTTTAGAACCAATTTTCCACAACTCCTTCTCGAGATTACGCGGTTATCGTATTTCCCCTTCAATAGATCAATGTTTGCGCAACTGTATAGCATGTGGCACTATTTTGTTGGAACCACGTATCACTGATATCAAGTCCATCCAATTCTGGCCAAAAATAGTCTTCCAATATGGCACGATAACAGATTTCATTGACCGCAACATGGCGATCCTTTTCATCGACGAAAAAATATGGTCCTATCGCACCTCCTTCATGAAATTCATACCACACAGTCACTTTTTGCGGTTGTAATGGAGTATATTGAAGCACATGTGAGTTTTTTACTATTCAATACGGCATATTTTGCTTATTGACAAAGCCATTAAGCTAAAAATGAGCTTCATCGCTGAAGATGATTTTTGATGAAAGCAAGGATCTTTGGCAGAGCCCAATCGATGATCAAGAGGCTTCAGTTCTTGCGTTAATTTGGTATTGTAAGGGTATAAGCCAAGATCTTTACTCAAAATTCGCCACAATGTGGTTTGAGAGATTCCCAATTTCTGTGAACGGCGTGAAATCAACTGATTTAGCTTATTCTGAACTGAAGCACTTGCGGCAGCGATATTTCCGGTTATCTCACTGACGCGGCAACATCCAATAGTTAATATTTTGACTCGAATTTATCCACTATAGCACGCACAGCCTGACTAATGGGACGATTATTACGACCGAGAATTGGAGTAAGCGTTTTTAAAGTTACGACCACCAACTCAGAATTGCGGTAGGAATTTTTAATAATTTCCAAATGTTGCTCGTTTATAAACTTCACCATGATAAAAATGTTAACCATGACTGACGTTATTATGTTGACAGATCATGCAATACCTTCAAGAGTGCGTTCGTATTAAAAGACAAAATTGTTATGTCCCTATTGGAGAACCGATTACAATCCATAACCTGCAGTCACCAGCTTTTTTTCATCTAAGAATCCGGAACCTAGTTTGGGAGATAGCGACAGTATTGCCAATAAGAGGGAGACTATATTAAGAGTTTCAAATTTAGTTCCGTTTATTTTCATTTGAACTCTCCTTGTAATGATATAATTTCGCCCCTACTTATGCATTATTTATTTTCAGAGAAAGGTATTTACTTTACAAAGAAGGATTATCGACTGCACAGGAGAAACAAAACGTTGCATCGATAATAGCCCATGAATTAGCACATCAATGGTTTGGTAACTTAGTTAGCCCCCTGTGGTGGAATTACATATGGTTAAATGAAGGCTTCGCGACCTACTTTGAATTTTATGCCACGTCATTGGTAGAAGATGACATGGACATGATGGATCAATTTGTGGTGAGGATGCATCAGAACGCTATGGAATCTGATGCTTTAAGGACAACAAGACCTATGACCTACGACGCGGGATCTCCTGCAGAAATTAGCGCTCTCTTCGACCGAATCGCCTATGATAAATGTAAGTATGCCAACTGTTAACAATATTAAACAATAAGAAATTAAATTGCTTTAAGCTGGATCTGTTATAAGAATGATGGAACATTTTCTGACGACGCCAGTTTTCCAAAGAGGTCTCACAAATTACCTAGAAGAAATGTAAGTAAAACCAAATTGACATAAAATCGGTATTAACATAGATATATTAATCTTGTAAAGTGAACGGGGTTAATTCAGTAATTTTGAATATACGGAACACGTCTCTCTAGGGGGAGCGCGATAACACTAAATAGGAGGCGCGAGTATATATAAAAAATAAGAAAATATATTTGTTTTTTGAAAATTGCTTAATTTACTGAAAGAAAAGCAATGAACTGCATTCTTATATTACTGATAAACAAGTTTATTAATTATCAGTGGCTGCCCCAGACCTGCCTTGCAGATCGAAGTTTTTTGTAGCACAGTTTAATATTTAAAATTGACACTTTGAGTTCTTTTTCTGTATTTAGCTGTGATCTATATTTTGTTTTAGAAGCAGCCATAGTAGAAAATCCTGTTTCATAAAGTTAGGATGTTGAAAGTGATAATCGTATACGAAATACTTTTTTTCAGTATTAAAAATTCATCATCCACTTCTGCCCCAAACCCAAGCAGTGATTTATTACTAAATTATCCTTTAATTTAGCCACTTGTCGTGAAGTCTTGAGATTCCTTCTGCAATATTTTTTAAGCCTCTTTGCCAGCATGGTTAGATGATTTTCAGTAGCTACAAACACATCTTAAAAATGTTGTTCTTTGACTTTGTAAGTTTTAACAAATTCATCAACATTTGCAAACATTTTCAGGTTTTATTGATTAATATTTCTGCTCCACAATTGCAGTTTCCGACAAAAAATATTATGTCTTTGCCATCACGGCCAAATGGTCTTCAGTAGTACAAAAGCAACTTTAATATATTGTTCTTTGTCCTTGTAAGTTTTAATAAATTCATCTACATTTACAAACATTTCCAGGTTTTCCTACTGTATATTTCTGCCCCACAATTCCAATTTTCTACAAAAAACATGGACACCACTTTTATCCAAGATATTAGCGTTTGCTACTTCGAGTTGAAGATTCGTATAATATTTAGTTTCTCTAATATGTCGACCAAGTAGCTGAATTTCATCACAAATAAATCATGTTTAAACCTCTCTCCTGCTGGTTTGTTTTTCTTTTGTAGAAAAATGACAATTTCGTGTCTTAATTAATAAACACATTGCAAAACTTACCCACATGATAACCATCTTACCTGGCTCTAAACTAGGAACGCCGAGTCTCCTGCACCAATGTCTTTATAAAGTACAACAAAGATCCTTGATTTAACGGGTCTAATTTTGATATAACTTACTACGGTTACAGCTATAGCAAGCCCAATATTCTGACTGAGATTTATTTATTTGGATGCCAGAACGTCTCGGTAAATCACACAATGTGTTCAGATACTGTAGATATTTTGGTATCGCAAGTGCTTGTAAACTTTGGACACTTCGAGATATTATACGAGCACCATCGGTTCATATTCTGATGCAACTTTTCCATTCCATGTTCGCCTCGTTTACAAAATCGTTTAGTATATTAAGTAATACAAGTGATGTTACTGTGAGTTCTACTGGCTTGTAGAAAAGTAGTAGTAGTTTATTACTATGTGTTGCCTCACTAAGATCAATTGAAAACAATTTGTCACGCAACATCCCGAAAAGCTAATGCTCTATATATTTAGGTAAATCACCAATTCGACAGGCAACAGTATCATGTCATAGAGGTATTGATTGCAATTATTTGATTAAATTATCACCAAACATATTTTCTACAATCTCAATCGCAGCCGGCAGAAATTATTCTTCACTAATGGTCTGAGACTTTTATATCTATTTTTTATGAAACTTTATAGGAAGCAAGTAGTTCTTGTTCATTTACAAACAAAACTTTTTTGAAAAAAAATTTTTGCCTTTCGCTTGGTTTTAATTTTATTTCAAAGAATTTTCGGGGTTTGTTAACGTACTCACTATGTATTAATTATTATTAATTAATCTTAATTTTATTAAGTTTTATGCTGTTGGCTGCCAAAAATTTTTAACAAATAATACACAGGGGCCTCTCTTTTTCATTTACTTCAGTGTTCGTAAACTTATAATTCGAATATTTTTGATTTTATCTTAGAAACAAAGATTGTCTGTATACTTGTGAATGCTTCACTATCGTTTAATTCTCGCTTACACGTACTTAAAAATTTATCCATGACTATGTATAGATTTACTTCTACTTGAATATCGACAATAGTAGTCAACACCTGAATTACAATATACTCAATCGATGATTGACTCTTTTGAGACTGGCTGGAGTTGAACGAGGTGCAGTATTTATGTACGTCGCGGTCATAATAGACAGAATATTCGAGGCAAATCGGAACCTCTCGGGAAGCCGCATATTTCAGATATTGTGGACATAATACGGAAGGCAATAGAGAAACTGATGAATTCAATCAGTTGGTATTGTCAAATATCAATAAATTTACACATACAATTTCAGCACGATTTCAATTGAAAGTTTTTGTGAGGTGGAAGAGTCATGGAGAAAATTATAATTGAAAATTATATCGCAAATATTAAAAAGTTGAAAAATGTTGTCGTAAAGCAAAATGGTATATGCTAATTGCAAAGAGAGTATATGTAATGAACCCAGAGTAAAAATATGCATTTTTCTAATCTATAAACAATTTTCGTTATATAATAAATACGTTTGTCGTTTCTGAAGTGATCTCTTGGATGTAGTCCCGATTTATATAAAAGCAGATATTGTATATCCTAGAGTTAAATAAAATAAGTACAAAATGATCGTTTTCGATTATCTTATTTATTAATAATTTTATGGTAGAATATTATACACCTGACTAAATAATGTTGACATTATCTATCACTTCAGCTACCTATCAAGAGTCATTGCAATTTGTGACTCATTCTAACGAAATCAAAAAAAAAAACTTCGTATAATACTATAATAAAAAGATTTAAGATAAGTAATATAATATAATAGGTAATAAAGATTCTCATGTAATTGGCTATGTTCGATTTTCTGCTATTTTTCTGTAAGACAATAGAACTCAGAGCAGCACCACTTAATATACCAAACGATTTTGTAAACGGGGCGAACAGAATGGAAAAATTGCGTCGGAATATGAACCGATGGTGCTCGTATAGTGTTTCGAAGCTTCTAAAGTTTACAAGTACCTGTGATACCACAATATCTAGTGTCTAGATACATTGTGTAATACAGAGACGTTCTGGTTTTCAAATAAATAAGTCTCAGTCAGAATATTGGGCTTGCTATAGTTGTAACCGTAGTAAGTTATATCGAAATTAGAACCGTTAAATCAAGAATCTTTGTTGTACTTTATAAAGACATTGGTGCAGGATACTCGGCGTTTCTAGTTTAGAGCCAGGTTATTACCCCCTTTAGTTGGACAATAAATAATAAAAGCTATTATTATTTAATAGAAAATGTTTATTTGCACGTGATGGTTAGTAAATTTATTACGAGCGCGTAATAAATGCAAATAAAAAAGAAAGTAGCGTAAGGAGTTAATAATTAGTAAGTTTACAATAAGCATCAAAAGTCCAGAACGTGCGCCAAACCGAAAGAAAGATATTAGTGGAAATAAAACAGTAGGATTGCCCTTAAAATTTAATTCACTAATTTGATTTAATTCTTTAACTTGAGTATATTAAACAAAGATAATTAATAAGATCGAGAGCAACAAATAAAACAAGATAAGCGTAATGGCAAAGCTGTAGTAAAAGTAAATCTACAGATATAAAGCTGTTTAAGAAAATATAAAAAAAAGAGATAGATTAGAATATGCATCGGACGATACGTAAAGTACTTGCGGTTTGTGTGTGTATATCCTAGGCCAGGATATTCGGTATATTTTCCGGTCGCAAAATAACCACGTGGACACTGCGTTAAAAACTTAACTGTACAAACTCGCGCAAGTGATGCGTGTGGACTCGGTCATGACCGAAGAAGAAGTCTCTGTGGCTTACACGCGGGAGCTTTTAAGAAACAACCCGTAGCTGAAGGGTAGGATACTGGTCATGTTTGTATCAACCAATAGGGAAAGAGAATAGGCACGCCAGGAACTGGCGCGCTAAAAATATCAATTTCAATATAAGTACCTAGCAGATAGATATCTAGGCACAATAATAACATGTATTCTGTATGAAAAATAGAAGGATTAATATTTGAATCTCTAATTGCATTTGGAAATCAATACGGTAGAATTATTATAATATTAAATGTATCAATGGAAAGCTACTATTCTGAGAAAATGTTTGTAAATATTCGGCTTCCTAGAAAACAACACGGTAGGAGTTGGTTCATTACAGCTTGACCGTACGTGACGAAAACAAAAGATTCCGGCATTTGCATATAGCACAAAAAGGTCAAAATAAATAATTTATAAATTGAAAATCGAATTATTTTTAAATTAAAATAAATTAATTTAAAAAACATGATATAAAAAAGTATTATATATGCGGAGCGTAACAAGGTAAGATGGTTATCATGTGGATAAGTTTTGCAATGTGTTCATTAATTAAGAGAAGAAATTGTTATTTAAAAAAGAACAAACTAGCAGGAAAGAGGTTTAAACATGATTTATTTGTGATGAAATTCAGCTACTTGATCGATATATTTGAAAAATTAGAAACGAATCTTCAACTCGTAGCAGCAAACGCTCATAAAACAAGGGAATGTAGAAATGTTTACCAATGTGAATGGATTTGTTAAAACTTATATTTCCTATTTATGTAGACGTAAACTCAGCATTAAAATACGAAACAAAATAAGTGCGATAGCATTTGGAAAAAGTTTTGGTAGTTTAATGTTACATCTTCTCCAAACTTTATAAACAGTCAGTATAAGATTTATCAAAGGTAAAAGTATCAGAGTCAAGCCCGGGGGATCTTCTATTTAGGCTGCCATTATTATCATTTAGGGTGCAAAAATAGCTACAGCAAATAATAATATTAATGATTAAGTAAAATGGAATATTAAAAAGAAATTAGATATCTTTACAATTAATCTGGCTTATAGACTTCCGTGGCCGTTGTCCATACTTTCTTCATCTTGGTTTTTGGACTGAAACAGCATCTTCGACAATTCTGGTGCCAACGTTTCATCACCACTTGTGTGGGATATCTACAAGGCTTAACTACTGCTATTGTGACAAAGAAAGCAATAGCAGCAGTTAAGACCTGAACATGTCCCATACAAGTGGCGACAAAACCTCGGTACCAGAATTGTCGACAACGCGTTCCAGCTTGGAACCAAGATGAAGAAAGTAATTCTCTACAATTGTAGAATTAAAATATAGAAAGCTCTTAAGAAAGCATTCTTGGAATATGTTATAGAATTAAAATATTTAGTAAAAAGCATATCCTTCTATTTTAAATAAACGAATGAGTAGCGACTTCTGGTTTAATGGCAAATATATGCATCACGAAAATATTTCCATTGACTAAAATATAAAGCCTTATGCTAACTCCAAAATTTTCAGAAAGAAAAAAAATAGCAATACTCTCATTATGTCTAACGAACGGTTTCAGACAATCACCTTGTATATACATATTTGTTTTAACCAAATCATAGTCATTTTACATTCATAGTGTAGATTAAATGTGTCTACAAAAATATGTAGTACAATACTTTAGATATACTACCTGTCAGATAAGGCTGTCTTTATTTTAAGGCCATCAAAAGTTGGACTATTTTGCAATTACTGTCCTATTTTCGTTATCGTTTATTTTACAATTTATAGATTGGCCTAGTTTAAAAAAGGGCTTTATTACGTATTACATAATCAGCATTATACTTCACTATTATACAAACTATACAATATAGACACTATATTCCTTTGCTAATTTTATACAGGGAACAGGACGCAGCCACAGCTGCCGACTTATGGGAAGGATTACAAAACGCTGTTAATGTTCAACCTTCCACTGCTCTACAAGGTTTAACTGTAGAAGAGATAATGGAAACCTGGAATTCACAAGCTGGTTATCCAGTAATAAACGTGGAAATAAGTGACGGAACAGTTGTTCTTGAACAGGTAAGTTAATTGTGCAATAGATTACGCTTGTTCATTTTTGCAAGTGTTAGAGTTGTTCGCATCTTTATACTTTGTCATATGCCACAGCCGACAACCCTAAATTCATTTTAGAAAAAAAATTAAGCGATTTGAAAAACTAAAGTGTGCCTTTTCATCATATATTTCTCTTTTACTTCCGTGGAGGAAAGAACGCGCGTTAAACTTATTAAAAGTGGCGTAAAGTTTTCAATAAACATGTCAAGGCCAGGGTTGGTCCTCGAAATTCCGTACTAATATTTTTATCTTAATGACGCTTCACGATCAGGAACGACCATTGAGGTTGAAGATGTCGAAATAAAGACGTCGATCGTGAGTCAAACCCACCACACACAGTTAGTTTCTAGAATAGGAAAAATACACGAAGCAGAATTTAGTGAATATGGAACTCGGTCGAAGACATTTGTTAGATTTTTAATCCAAAATTTAGGTGCAAAAGTCAGCGGTATATTATTGTAGTATAAACACCGTTACTGTTGATCACTTTGAAAATCATTGCTAGTGGACATGTAATACTCAAAAGAACTTTAATTTTCGAACGATTTTGAAGGTTTTTGTTTGGACTTGTCTGACTATTAAAGTATCATCTCGAAGCATGTTGACTAGTTTGCATATCAAACTCAAACGCCTAGTCTCTTACTATGATACGTTTCATAAATATAGGATCCACATTGAAGTGTTCAGTTGTATCCTCAACTAGTTGTTTGGACATATTTTCTTCATGAAATTCACTTTCTTCATAACAGGCAGTTACGAGACGAATCTCATACTAAAAACAGCAATTAAAGTGGTGCAAAGGAATTCGTAAGATGTATTAATTTTCCACATTTCTTAAGCTTACAAAACGATTCGCAATTTCCTCACACGTTATCAATTTTCTGAACATTGTTACTCAATTGACAGTTTTGTAGGGAAAAGTCTTAATATATCAATTAAAAATAAGTATTTTGATGCTACTTTTGTAGTTTACCTTTTACAAAAAATGCATCTATTACAATATACACAAGAACATGACGTGTAGAAAGAAGTAACAAAATCATTATTTCAGTCAAGGTTTCTCCTACTAGAAGCTGACCACGAAGATGATACTAAGTGGACAATACCGATAACTTACGCTATCTCGAGCAGTTTAGATTTTACAGACACAGAACCATTGTATTGGTTAAGAGAACAAACTGAAGATACTGGCATTCCAGTCGACGATGATGACTGGATTATTTTAAATATCCAATCAACAGGTAAGATATTTATGCATATTTCAATATATTTTGAATTAAAGATTAGGACACTTGAATATTAAATGAAGAGTTGACATTAAAATAAAAGTGCGTTACAAAGATATTCCATATATCGAAATAGAAAATTGTCAAATTTAATTTTTAATAATCCAGAATTATTTTGTTTTTCTAGCGAAAGAAATAAAAATATCCATTCCAGTGCTTTAAAATAGTTTCGATGTTGACAGTTCAGTTCAAAATAGGCGATTCATTTGTGTCCAATGCCAAACAAGAGCAATGAAAAGCCAAACATTCAACAAACCCACACATATCTTGAACAGGTCGCGAGATATTGCCACTTTTTGGAAAACCAAAGATAACAAAAATACAAATTGTAAAAACTGTAAAAAATTGAAATACCAATTTCCTTTATTAGTTATTGTGACAGCTGCTCGACATATTCTCCATTAACTTCTGATCACACTCTCAACCTACGATAGAATTTCTTTCTAACATTGTTTAAAATATCATGAACTATTTTTCTTATTTCTGTTATAATTCATTCCTTCAAATCATTTAAATTAGTCGGCTTCAAACTCTATATTTAAATAACCTTATATATATATATATATATATACAGTGGAGCCCAGCTGAGATATGCTAAGTCGCCAACTCCTTGACGACCAATCCAACGGTTCGGTAGAGTTTCATTCAGATATTCACGCACTTGGCGACTCCAGTGAGGGGGTGCCCCGTCTTGTTGAAAAATGAAGTTGTCTTCGTACAGCCTCAGAAACAACCAGTTTTGTAACATAGCGAGATACTGGTGACCGTTAACCATGTTTCCAGCAAAGAAAAATGGGCCGTAAACAGATGATCGGGATATCGCACAAAACACTCTGATTTTAGGCGAATCTCGTACATGTTCAATGACTGCATGTGGGCTCTATAGACCCCAAATTCGAACATTGTGTTTGTTTACCAGACTACTAACATGGAAAGTCGCTTCATTATTGAACACCATGCGTTGTGCGAAAGTGTCTTCATTGTCAAGAACATCATGAATCTCGTTACAAAATGCCACACGTTTTTGCAGTTTTAATTCGTGCAACATTTTCTTCGGAAACACGAGGGCGGCCAGGACTCTTTCCTTTACATACACATCCTGTATCTACAAACTGTCGATACCATCTGCGAATGTTCCACCCATTCGAAGGATCAATTAGGTAGCTCAACCTGAAACGTTTTTGCACTGTAGTCACGGAATTGCACTTCGCAAACTCGGAGTAGCCATTTTAAGCATATGACGGTTACCAAGAGAAACAGAAGACAACTGACATCTAGCGGCTATTATATAAACTAGATTATGTATTCATTTCTCCAATAGCCGAGCCAAGGCGCAGCGATCGATAGTTTGGACAAAATAATACTTTGTAATACGTGCATTCTTTTTGAAACACGCTGTATATATATATATATATATATATATTCTTTGCAGCTAAATCTGGAGATCTAGCTGGCCATTTCAAGAAAACCTTATCTGTTAGGAGACTACGTCTAAATAATATCGAATAAGACAGACACAATGAACTGGCACTCCATCCTGTTCGAAGCAGATGATATCATTAAGTTCTAAGTATCTTTATCCAGTAAGATTATCTGAAAAGATGGATCTCACTAATCAATCATTGATAATACCTGCCCAAACGTCGATCTTCTGCGAACGTTAGGTATGATCGTCAAACTGCAAGTTTGTGTTCGTCTTGTATCAGTAGATTTGAGCACTGACATGTCCGTTTAAAATAAATATAGACTCCTCAGAGAAAATGGTGTTCTCTAAAGATACAAAATGACTGTTTGGATCGCCCTCTTTTAACTTTCCACATATTTTAATTTATAGGGATGAAGTTTTTCTTGGTCGAAATACTTCAATACAGTTCTATTGTTGTTAGCAGTGTCTACAGCTTATTTCACTTCAGATGAATAGTTTAGGATTACCTTGAATATAAAATTGTGTTAATTTTTGTATTGTCTTTAATAAAATGTAAAATCTTTGTCAAGGTACCCGACTTGACAAAGATTTTACGAGAACAACTTCAATTTTAGACACAATTTCTCGTAAAAGGGATCATAAGTCTCGGTACTCTTCACAGTAAAGTTGCACCATTTTCCTAGCGGTTGAATATCTGTCCGTATATCCCATTATCATTAAATTTTCAAAGCTTCCGTCAAATATTATATTCTGAAAAGGAAATAATAAGATTAATAACTATAAATAACAACAAATTATCACAATGTCACTACTAACAATAGCACAAGAACCTGAGAAACTGTGTACAAATAAATGCTAGTGTGAATATTTCACTTTTTTAAAAAGTAAATGTAGATGTAAGCTATAGAAATATCAATGGGAAAGTACGTATGAAAGGGGCAGTATACACCTCTCAAAATAATATATAAATGAATGAATAATATCTTACAGATCGTATATTTCTCTCAAGTCTTTAATCCAGGTATTCGTGAAGTGCCCTGCTTCGAGTGATGAAACGACAATAGATGACGAAGACTTTCCTTAATAGAGAGTTCAATATTCCATAAATATACCTTGTAGCGAACATAAGTTAAATATTTAGTTAAACTGCGAAGTCATTTAGTCAGCACATCACGACCTATAGATAAAGTATATCAATATTTGAAAATATTAAATCAAGAATGTGGTTTTCAATATTTAAAAGAGTATTGAATTGCGATAAATCGAATGTATTATATGTAGTTATTTAAGACAGTAGCCTTTGAAGAAAAACTTTTGTTTATGAATAAAATGAAGGCTTACTTAGATCAATTTCGACTGTTTCAAAAAAGGATTTAAAGATATATTATGCATATTAGGAGGAATATACGACAAGTAGTGAGAATGGGAAAGAAAAGCGAATTTTTTAAATACAAAATAATTTTTATTTTTCAATATATTCTCCTAAAAGAGCAGTACATTTATTCCAACGGTGCTCTAATGCCTTTATGCCATCTCTAAAATGCGATTCCGGAAGGCTTGCAAAATACTCATATACGAAGATGATAAGCTCGTCGTTAGACGAAAATTTCTTTCCACCTAGTGCCGTTTTCAATTTTGGAAAAAGGTGGAAGTCGGAAGGGGCTAGATCCGGCGAATAAGGCGCATGCGGTACTAATTGGAAATGCAACTCGTGGATTTTGGACATCGCAACTGTGCTGGTATGCGAGGGAGCGTTGTCTTGGTGAAACAGAATCTTTTTCTTTGCCATTCCTGGCCGTTTAGCACGAATCTCAACATTTAATTTTTGTAGAAGTTCGGCATAATATTGTCCGTTTATTGTGGCACCTTTCTGAAGGTAATCAATGAGAAAAATGCCCTTCGAATCCCAAAAAATTGATGCCATTACCTTGTTTGCCGATAAAGTGGTTATCGCTTTCTTTGGAGGTGCAGAACCACGTTTTAACCATTGTTTCGACTGTTGTTTAATTTCGGGTGTACTGTAGTGTATCCAAGTTTCATCGCAAGTAACCAATCGCCTACAAAAATTAACCGGATTCCGCTTATAAAGGTTCAAACACTCATTGGAAATGCGCAAACAAGTGAACTTTTGATCAGTCGTAAGCAATCGCGGCACCCATCTTGCCGAAAGCTTGGAAAGGCCCAATTCTTTCGTTAAAATGTGGTGTACGCGTTCTGTTGAAATGTTTACCATGTCTGCTATCTCTCTCACTTTGATTCGTCGATCGTAATAATATTATGGATTTTTATAATCATTTCCTTAGAAGTCACGATTTTGGGTGCTCCAGAGCGCGTTTCATCAACACAGCTTGTCCTACCACATTTAAATTCATTTACCCATCTACTTATTGTGGCGGATGAGGGATCAGATTCACCTAATGTTTCCCGTAACTCATCTTTTATTTCGGTAGCTTTCATACCCTTAATTACGAAGTATTTAATCACCGCACGATACTCTGCTTTTTCCATTTTAACAAAACGACGTGTTACTTCTTTTTCAATCAGCTGTCAAAAATAACTTATCAACCGATTTATCTAAATATCGGAATAGGCAACCTAACTTACAGTGCATTTGTTTTACCAATTAGAGCGCCACCTATGTGTCATTCTCACTACTTGTCAATCTATCCTCGTAAATGTTTACGAGAAGAAAATTAAAAAAATTATACAGACACATATAACCGAAACTCTTAAATGAACAGTGGAAGTAAGAAAAGAGATATCCATAGATTGATACGAGATCATATTACATAGAGTCACTATAACACCACCACCCGTATATCGATTAACCACAACATTGTAACAGGCAGGAAAATACTCAGAATCAGAAAAATATTCCTCCAACCAAGATTCTGTAATAAGAATGATATCGCACTACAGTTAACAAACATTGGTATAAAAAAATATGAGATTTAGACCTTAAGCTACGAGTGTTTTGATAGTACACATTTAAGGTAACAGGAATACTGTTGGTCTTAATCAGGTTAGCGAAGAAATAATTCTAGCAATGTCATTTTTGTATTTGATTTTTAAGTTCGTATCATCCTTGGATAAAAGTTCCACAGTTCCTGACGTACTTCTGGCGCTAGCACTTCATCAAAATACGGTCGCTAGAGAATGTGAATCTTTTCCAGCGATCCGTCTTCCTTAAACCACCCGACATCTTAAGAAATGACGTAATATGGGAATCGGACGAGAAATCAATCCTAAAAGCTCTGTAACAATTCGAGTTTAAAGTGTCAAATTTATTTAAACAAGTCAGCTGGCCTTAACATCCTTCACTCCAGCGTATAACAATAATTCATCTATTTCAAGCCTGTCACATTAATTTACTCAGCATTACTTTTACAGTCGGACTCCTTGAAACCGCAAACGATAACATTACATTTACGATACTAATTTTCAGCAACTTCCTGATCTTTATTCTCGATATTAAATAACGAAGCATTAGAGGACGTAACGGGTTGCCGGATGTTAGACTTCCGTGTCTTTATCTCATCCTGCAGAGCAATAATTGTGGTTTTCAAACGACCCAAATCATTACCAACCTACGAACAAGAACTACAAGACCACCAACATGCCCGATTTTAAAATTTTTCTTAAAAATTTTTGCAGATAACAATCTTGTAAGGTTCATCAGCTCTATCACTACAAGAACAATTAATTGTATTTATTATAAACAAATGTAAAATATATAATAAACAAATAAATTCCCAAAGAAGATAGCAATAACTAAAGAAGTGAAATTGAAATGGGCGCCATAGGCGTGCCTTTCATAATAGGCTTATGAAATAAACTATGAGTAGTAATTTATAAAACGTGGTGAAACACTTCCCATTTTGAGCGTCTTCCGTGAAGTCACTAACTATATAGGATCTGTTAAATTTGTATCATAAGACATGTTTCCACGCTTTTTTCAGTAAACCGAGTGCGCAATGATATAAAATTTGCATAATTGAAATAATCTTTGAAACTAATTAGCGGATCTGTAATGACACTACACCTTCACAAATTTACGTTAATATTGTAAAACCCGAATTTTAGTTTGAAACACTTTCAAGCTTTTCTAAAATACAATTTTTCTGCATCGCATAACTAACGACTAACGACATTGAAGAATTTTTTTGAAGGTAATTTTAATGGAGCCTGTGATTGATTAACTTAATCACTGAAGGTTGATAGATAACCCCTTGCCACATCAATTTTCGTATTCTGTATACGTATTTCGACAACTAAGTTGTTATCATCAGCAGATAATTAAACAGTGTCGCATTGGAAAACTACGGCAAAAATACTCGTACGTAACTATTTCCACACACGATACAGATCGTGTACGGAATTTTATTTTTCCTCTACTAGTCCAAAGTATTTGTGAATAGTTTGGAAATCTCCTTTAACCAGAAAATATTTAAATTTTGTCTGGCATTTCTTGATAGTTGCGGCTTCTTTCGGATGAAATTTTAAAACCACTTTATTTATATTCTTGAAATATTTATGATAGTAAAACTTTGTCTGTAACAATGTTGCTCAACATATAAGAATCGATTGTGGTGGTTCAGGGGCATACGGACACGGTCTGTGAAATTCTTGAGTACGTTTGGGAAACGCGTGACACACTTCTTTTATATTTGTAACTAATGCCTCTATCTCTGGATAACATTTAAAACTAGTTTTTGCCACAAGATGTAAAGCATGAACTTTACACATAACATATAAAAAGTTATAACAGTCTTTCTCAAGAGTTTAACTCACAGAATGCATAGTTGCGACGGTGTCCATCATAAACATTACGAGTTGTCTCTTGAAACTTCAAATTTCTCCAACATGTTTAACATCACCCTTGATATTTCTTCCATAGTACATTGTTGTGCTTTTATGAAAGCTAGTAAGGTGGAGGATAACGGTTGACACGGTTCTATGGTACGTACCATAACATTAACAACAGAACTTTTTGCAATCTGTTGTTTCATCCATACATTTCTTATTTTTCAATTCCGACTTAATTCTATTTTCAATACTTTCACGAGTAGATTGTATGAAATTTTGTAATACTTTTCTGCAAGATAATATACAGTTCATGTATTTATTCCAGTATGAGACAAAAGAATCATTGTTTAATAAAATAAACGGTAGATTACACAAAATAACTGTTATACATAAAGCTATTAGAAATTACTCACTCAGTATATTAGGGATATATCGCATACACATATAATACATTTGATTTTTGAGCGATCATAAATTAAATCCGTCGAATATTTAATAAACTTACAGCGTGTGGCGATTATCGTTTTCTTAAACTACGTAACTACGATATTGTTACATATAACGTACAACAGTTTATACAGAAGTGTACACATCCGGGCCCTACAAGTTGATTTGAGTCTGCGAGCAAATCATAACTGAGAATCAAGACGTTTGCAGAGCTTTCCATATCTACGCTCATGATATGCAGCCTACTTTGCGCATCTTTAACGTTATATTAAATAAATCTAAGAAATACGAAAAATATATCCCTAGCTGATTCAATAAATTTAAAAAAAAACACTACCAAACGGTTACTAACGAAAATGAAACTGTTCTATGAAATGTCTTGTCTAGCAATATAATTGCACATACCGCTGATATTTATATAAAATAATGCATGTGCATATAAACTTCTTTTTTTGTTCTAATATTACGAAAAACGCATTCTGTAATACATATAATTCAATATTTTTTTAGGTTACTATCGTGTAAACTACGAACTAGATAACTGGAATCGAATCATCGAGCACCTGCAATCCGCAAATTTCCAAGACATTCATCTCCTGAACAGAGCTCAACTTATTGACGACTCTCTGAATTTAGCCAGATCGGGAAGACTGGATTACAAAACAGTTATGGACTTGCTCCTCTATTTGTCGAGGGAAACAAATTACGTACCTATGCACAGTTTCTTCAGAGGCCTTCCTTTCTTAAATAAACATCTTTTAAATACTCTATATTATGATGCATTTAAGGTAAGTTCTTAATATTAGAGAGATCTTTTGAGAATAGTGTCCTCATTGATTACATTCTTTAATACATTTTTCTAAATCAATATTAAGTGCATAAAATATGATAACGAAATAAAATTAAAAAATATTCTTGTCTTATGCGTCAGATTGCTACTTATACGAGTATATATTTACATATTATTACTACGTTGGACGCCTTAAATAATAATAATAGTAGAAATAATAATAATAATAAAAATACAAGGATCTGGTGTGATGTAACAATTTATTATATGTATTTTAACACAATGTTAGTGAAGTGGATTAAATATTTAAGTTTACAATTATATAGAAATGGTACTTTCTTCATAAGTAAGGATTTTCAGGACGATTCGGATTACGAAGGTCACGCACACATATAAACACCTCTTTTGTTTAAATAGCGGAAAGATACAATTTTTATGCGTTAAATGATAATTAGACAGACAATTACGACGTCTTTCTTATAAGTAATAAAATATAAAACAGAACAAAATTAACATTACACGTTCTATTTTTATCTTACATATTGTCTGTTTATAAATATATGCATTTATCTCGTACGGCTGCAAGTGGCCTCCGCTTCGGACGTTCTTTACCTCAATACGTTGATTCGCATTCCTAATTCGCTCTTGAATAGCTTTAAACTATATTTATCGATCTCCATTTGTAATGACTCATATATTATATTGTATTATGTATATATATATATGTATATATATATATATATATATATATATATATATATATAATAACAACAGCACTATTACATTCTGACAAATAATTGGCTGCTTCGTATCAGACAACTTACATAACCTCTGACCCTTTGAGTAGAATGGCCTGCTATATAGGTCTAATTCTACCTCTTGAACGGCTCCTCCCTTTTAGACCTAACTCTGCCTTTGTGAGCTTTCAAGCCCCACTTACTCTTATTAAAACTCCCAAACTATTTATAAAATTACCAATTTCTGTCGCGCACTCTAAATACAATGAGATTATCCTCTTCTGCCGAGCTGGGGCGTTACTTCTAAGTGTATGTCATAAACTTAGACAATATACATTTTATTTCTTGAAATATATTAAGGAATTACATTATATATATATACATATAATACATAATAGACTCAATAACTAAAATTAAAAGTATAGGCTTATATAAATTAAACATTGTTTTCAAATAGACCTGACAATACACAAACTAGGAAAACACATAATATATAAGAAACAATAATATTACAATAAAACCTTTCCTGGATTGCAATCAGGAGAACACAAGTACATGTACTTAACTTATTTAAAAGATTAACATTTATTACTCTCTTAAAATTAAATCTACTACGACTAAGTAATGCGTTTATATCTCTCGTATAATTGCATCCTCTCTGAGAAGTATATTAATAATACATCAACAGAAAATACACATAAACATACTTAAATTAAATTAATGTAAATACCATAAAGTGTTAAGACCACCCATCTGAGAATTATCATAATCCATTCACATTTGGAGATACCAATTAAGCAATGTCTTTATTTGAATGAAGTTGAGAATGAAAATAGTAAATATAAATAGTTTATCCAAAAAATTACGTGTACCATTACAAGATTGAGTAATATGTATACGGGTCACTATAAATAAATGAACACACAGTAAGTATTTATACATTTTAGTGAAATTTTATAGAGGGCAATCTTCCAAGGAAGTGGGCATCCTCTAGTGGTAATACAAGGAATTGAAAGCGATTCGTTATGTCAATAATGTTTTTGAGACAGTTAAAATAACATATTTTCAACTGGCAAATCCAATTTTTCAGCATGATAACACGCAGCTACATACCACGAGAGTTACTAAGCTTCTGGATGATGCTAATTTGCATCCTTTACTATTACTTTGTCATTCGCCGAACCTGCCATTAATAAAACACGTGTAGAATATGATAGATCAGAGAATCAATAATTCACAATCACCGCCACACAATGTTGATGATCTACAAAAGATTTTAGAAGTTTGCGATAGCACATCACAAGCTATCATTGATTCTCTGATTTAAGAAGTTAACTGAATGCATAGGAAAAAGAGGAGGATCGGCGTATAATTAGTGTTTGTGTAAATTGTTACAATATCTTATTGAAATTTGCATTATTTCTTGATATGAATAGGGAACATACATCCTGAAGATTTCATAAAAATATACGAAGTTTTACTGGGTTACTCATTTATTTATGATGACAAGTATTTCTCTTTCTGTAAAACAATTTTATTTATCAAATCAACAAGTATTTTCCGTCGTCATTATATAACTATGGCATCATTTATGGAGTTGTTGATGCCTTTAACGTACAAATCAGGTGGTTACAAGTAAAGAAGTTTTTGATAAATTCATGAACTTTGTTAACATTAAAGACATTTTTTCCAGAAACTTCATATAAGTTAATTACCAGCGAAAAGTTTTTAAATATCTTTTTTTTAAATGGAATGGACGATATCCTATGCGTGAAACTAGTTATAATGAATTGCTTGAGCGAAAAGACATCGTCCACTCTCTGTTATAAGGAATACCTTGACCCCTCTATGTATACTGAATATTGTTACTGCTAGAGTTGATTCATCGGATTTGTTGTCAAATGTTGATTTTCTCGTATCTGAGATTAATATTGAATCAGTTGATTCATATCTCTGCAGCAAGTACTAACATCTTGTTAAAGGTGTCTATGGAATTTCAATGTTCTTGGGATAGATTTGCTTTGACATTAACACTCGTAGATATGCTTTCATGAGGGCATTTGGTATAAAGTATAAATTTCAGTAATGTAGTAACTATTGTAATTGTACTGCAATTTTGTTGTTTTTTGTCCACTTCTCGATCTATCGGACATTTAATAAGTTATTATTATTACTATTATTATTATTATTGTTATTACTATTATAAGTACGAGTATTAAGTTTAATTTGCAAATAATTTCAAATAATGTAATTTATTTCAGACATTTGTTAAGGAAATACTTGAAGGAGCGTATAATTACTTGAGTGTGGAAGACAATGATTCCCACACTGATAGATTAAACAGAATAAATGTTGATACATGGCTATGTCGGTTCGAGGATGAAGATTGCTTAGAGAAAACACATATTCGCTTGCTTGCATTAAATGATGGAGTCAGTCCAGATTTACAGTCAATTACATTTTGTGGCGGTCTTGTTAATGATGATGAAATTGATACAAAATGGGACCTCTTGTATGAGAGATATTCAGGGTCAGATGCTGAATATTTGGAAAAGACTAGAATTGTAAGTGCTTTGGGTTGTACAACTTCAGTGGAACATATTACGAGGTTTGTAATACTTTTCAATATTAATTCAATGGAAACTTTAACTCAACACTTACAATTTTAGGTTGCTCGACATAATAGTAGGTCAAAGTGATCTCGAAATGACCAGTTCTGATAAAACTTCAGCTGCTTCTGGAATATATTCTAGCTCAAAAATTGGTCTCCAAACTACCTTTGATTATATAATAGACAATTTCGAGAACGTCAGATCTGGGTGAGTATACTACTTCTTCCTACGAAGTACCATTTCGTGCAAAATGATTCCAAAATTCTTAATTTGCTATTGCGTATAGTAAGGTATAAAAGTCAAAGTTTGGCAAATGAGAAAATTAAAAACTCGAATTAGTTAAGTTGCTGCTTTAACACTATTTAGGGAGAAAATACACTATAGGAAAATTGCACATTTAAGAAAGTATTCATGGAATGTCTGTATTTTACCGTTTGCAGACCATTTTATTTTTACTGACATTTTATGGCTACTAAATAAATATTGGGAAGCATTCGATGAACTTCAAACTATTAGTTTAATTTGTCATCTTCAAAACAGACTCAACTTAATAGGATACATTTATGTCAATTAATAATCTAGGCGTCGAAACACTTTGTACATGCATTTTGGCAATTGGCTTTAACTTACAAGTTTTGTTTCATGGCTTTAGGAAACTCAAAACGCTTTCCAAGAAGTGATAAGTGGTAATTTGACTTTAGAAAATAGAAAAAATCAGGGCGTCAGATCTAATAAATAGGACAGTTGAGAATTTAATTTTTGTCAAACAATTGCATGCGTGAGCCGACACAATATTGTGATGCTAAGTACAGAAATTTCTCTATTATACATATCAGTCCCTTTCTCTTAAACACACTTTCCTCTTCAAATAATTTATAACTTCTAGATAATAATACCTGTTGACTATTCTATACACTCTTCGAGAAGACATTTAAGTTTTTTTAATTTCAATTTTTTTAAATTTTCATGACGTCCATCATGATAAATAAAAAAATTTGTCAATATGACTAATATTCGAGTCTCTGTGATTCTTTCGACTCGAGCTCAATATAGAAGTGCAATTTAAAAGTTTACTAGCTGGTTTCTATGTTAAGATAACAAACCCATGTCTAGTACCCCTTTATGGTGCGTATTAACTAAAACAATGCGAACGGATTGGTGAGTTTCTAAGTTATTTTCTTCTTTCTTTTAAAGGGTTTTCCAATAGGGACTTGACAACGTTTAATTCAATTTGTGAACGCACTCTTTCACTAATCATCGAACTGTCACTGCCAATTTATTCAGTAAACTTAACATTTTCATCATGGTAAAGTACACGAACGAACAACGTCTGCAAATTATAAAAATTTACTACAGAAATTCGGAGTCGGTGACCGCTACTTTAAAAGCGTTAACTCCGATTTTCGGTCGTAATTCTCGCACTAGTAGACAGGCAGTAACAAGTTTAGTGCAAAAATTTGAGTCTACATATTCGTTGTGTGATGTTGCCGTGCCAGTGAGACAACAGGTTGATCGAATTGTCGAAAATATCGCTGCCGTTGAAACGTCCGTAGCAAATGATCCAAATCAGTCAATTCCACGGCGTTCTCAAAAGTTGGGAATCGCCCAGACCATTTTATGGCGAATTTTGCGTAAGGATCTTGATTTGCACCCATACAAGATCAAGCTGACTCAAGAATTGAAGACGATGGACCATTTTAAGCGACGTACGTTCTCCGATTGGGCTCTGGAAAAGATGCGCCAAGATGATCAATTTCATCGCAAAATCATTTTCAGTGACGAAGCTCATTTTTGGCTCAATGGGTTCGTCAATAAGCAAAATATGCATTATCGGTCGGGTGAAAATCCACATGTGCTTCATGAAACACCACTTCATCCACAAAAAATAACTGTTTGGTGCGGTTTGCATGCCGGCGGCGTCATAGGGCCATATTTTTTCGTCGACGATAATGATCGTCACGTTACCGTGAATGGTAATCGTTATCGCGGCATGATTACCGATTATTTTTGGTCCGAATTGGAAGATATGGACTTGGACAACATGTGGTTTCAGCAGGACAGTGCCACAAGCCACACATCACACGTTACAATCGATTTATTGAAGAGTAAGTTTGATGAGCGTGTTATCTCAAGAAATGGACCAGTCGATTGGCCGCCTCGTTCGTGCGATTTAACGCCTCTAGACTTTTTTCTTTGGGGCTACGTCAAGTCATTGGTCTATGCCAACAAGCCGACAACGTTGGAAGAGCTCAGAGCCAACATTGAACGCGAAATAGCAGCCGTTTCGGCCGAATTGTGTGGCCGAGTCATCGATAATTGGGTCCAACGAATCGACCGCTGCAAACGTGCCCGCGGTGTCCATATGAACGAAGTCGAGTTCCATTCATAAATGTTTTGATTGTACTTCAACCCGATAATAAAGTTTTTGAAATATCTCAAATGGTCTGCATTTTATTTTGAAAAAAAGTTGTCAAGTCCTTATTGGAAAACCCTTTATATTAATTAAATTACGGTTTTCCATCATTTAATCTTAAACTCGCTTGATCAGAAATTCGGCTCGACCAACAAACTCCTGTTTTATATACTTATTGCATAAAAACTATTACTTAAATTGATAACCGTCGATTTACTTGGAACCGAGTGATGGAACTCAAATGATGAAAGTGAATTTATTGATCTCAATATTATACATGCTATTGCAAACATATTTACTAATGTATGTAATGGAAATAACTGAGATGTTTGTCCCAAATGCATTGCTTACTGTCCTTTTGCAATTCCGCTTGCAGCAGTAGATAATCTAATACAACTTATGTATAGGATGCCTGACAATCTAAATGCTAGTGATGAATTTTTTTCCGAAGTTACAGATTTGTCCTGGCTGTGTAATTTCGCAAAATTAATTTCCTAAAGACAGGTATTTTATTTATATTAAATGAACAAGAATTTACCTATTCGGTCTTTTTTGTCATCAAGTTTCAAGTTTCATCCACGGCATTCATCTACTTATAGAGTCATATTTAGATAATCACTTCTCTTACGTAGATTACAATAGATACTGGATATCAGGGGTCCCACATGGTTTTCATCTGGATTCACTTTTATTTCACCTTTTTATTAATGACCTATTACTCAAAATAGATTTCCCCAGTTTATCTTTCGTTAACGATATAAAAATTTTTTCCTAAATTTTCACTGTTGATGATGTTCAAAACTTGCAAAGAAATCTTGACCTTATTAGGACCCGGTATGAGCATTTCAATTAAAGTTGTTGGTCTATAGGTGTTGTGTTGTTATTTATACAAAGAAGAGTACTCCGCTTTTACTGGATTATACGAGGGTGGTCCCAGAAGTACCCGATCCAACAAAGAAACCACAAAAATTTTGGAAAGAATTATATTTATTTTTCAACATACTTTCACTACTACTTTCAGCTTTATACACTTTTCCCAGCAATGTTCAATAAGTTCGATATCCTTTTTATTATAAGAACTGTCTTGCTCCTCAAAATAGCTATTAACTGCTGACATCACTTCTTCATCGTTGGAAAATCTTCGACCACTGAGCCATGTTTTTAAGTTTGGGAACGGAAAATAATTCGATGGGCTAAATCTGGCGAATAGGGTGCATGAGGTAGCAATTTAAACTTTAATTCATTAACTTTGGCCATTACAATAACGGATTTATGAGCTAGTGCATTGTTTTGATGAAACAACACTTTCTTCTTAGCCAAATGCGACCGTTTTTGCTTAATTTCTTCGCTCAAACGTTACAATAAGTTCACATAATAGGCGCCGTTGATAGTTTTTGCTTTTTCAAAATAGTCAATGAAAATTTTTCCACGCGCATCCCAAAAAACCGATGCCATGACCTTGTCTGCAAATAAAACGTTCTTCGCCTTCTTTGGAACCGGTTCTATCTTTTGAGTCCATTGTTTTGATTGTTCTTTTGTCTCGGGTGTGAAGTGGTGGACCGATGCTTCATCCATGGTTATGAAACGATGCAAAAATTCTGCTTTGTTGTTGTGAAACTTCGCTAAACACTCAATCGAAACATCTTCACGACACTGTTTTTGCTCGAGCCATCTCTAGGTCAGGCCGGGTACTAATTTGAGTGTAGTTTCTATCTACTAACAGCGAGAACTGGTATATTACAACGTACTGTGATTTTGCAGCTGCACAAGTTGTATTTTATTTATGATATTTATCAGAGTGGGTGTAATACTTGTTGAACAACAAAGACGTATTATTATTATTATTATACTCACAGTATTAATAAATTGATGCCATTCTCCATTATTAATTACACAAGAATTACAAAAAAAAAAAACTCCATAGGTGACATTGGTGTGAGATGTGATCCAAATTATCACCGAATTTACATCTCTCGAATGTTATCACATCAGCTTCTAGGATATTGAATTTTGGGAGCAGATTGGAATATGCTTCGGCAATTATTTGACGCATAACTCTTCCCTTGAACATGTTCAAAGAATACCTTTCATTTAAGTGTAAGAGTACATATACAGAAAGCATAATCGATTATAATTACCTTTTGATAGACGCATCTCTTTTAAAAGATAGTATAGAAGTTCAAGCTGTTCAAGATTTGTGCATAAAATAAATAATGGTCGAATTGACTCGCATAAGATTTTCATACTATTTCATATACCTAGAGTGACGCCAAGATTTATTCCTACTGTTTGACTGCAGGCAGGTAAAACCAATGTGCTACTAACAGCTACAAGTAGCCATATGTGTCATTATGTTGATACTATTTACAATTATTTTTATCAGTTGTATTTGATTTGGTTAGGTTCTCGTTTTGTTTAATTTACAATTATTTACTGTACTTAACAATAGAGTCTAAAAAATAGAGCAAATTCATACTAATGTTGGATTTACTAAATACAACTCTCTGAATTATCGTTTTCTTTTTAGTTTAACTACCAGTCAACTATCTACAATTCTTAGCGGAGTTTCTGACAGGCTGACGACCCAGGCACAAAGAACAAAGGTAATGTGTTAATTTGCAACGTATGAATACATTTGAAATAACAATTTTTGCAGCTTCAAAACTTCATCGACTCCTTATCCGATGAACTCCAAACACAGTATGCAACGATCTTTAACACTGCTTTAAATAATGTCCAGACCAACATCGATTGGGCTGAAAACAATGTCGACAGTATATTAGATTGGCTTAAAGATTACTATGATATCGAAGATATAATTACAACACAAGCAAGTAGTGTAACGACAGAAGGGTCAACTGAAATGGATATAACTACAACAGAAGATCCCGGCAGCGGCTTCGTTTTTACTCTTAGTATACCTTTGTTGATATGTACTCTGTGCTTCCATATACTAACATAAATGGTTACTCATATTATAATTCTATTTAAAAATAAATATTTAAGGCAGTAATTGAAGAGACTACAGGATATTGTAAGTGTTTTAAATTATTTACTTGAGCTGAAATAAAATAATTATTGACACTTAGTTTTTCTTTCTTTCCGCATCTCAAAACGCCATTGATCTTTGTCGTTCTAGTCTCTTTCATGCAATCTTCTTTTTCCCATTTTACCTTTTATGTTATTTATCAATTTTTTCCGTTGTCTTCCTCGTTTAATTCTCTCTACTGGAATCCAATTTCATACCTTCTGTGGTGTTCTTTCTTCATTCATTCTATATACTATATATTCCAATACAGTGAAACCCGCTTATTGGAATACTCATATTGTCCGCCAAAATTATTCCTATATGCGCATTATTCCATTATCCGTTTTTAACTTATTTTTTCTTATTACTAGTAAGTTAAGTTATGTACACATATATTCATACATACTTCGTATTCTTTACATCTGCGATTTTATAGTGTCACATGCTAATTTCACTTCTTGAGGTGATGGCGCGGTAGATGGAGTATCATTTGAATATGTATTTTCACCTACAATTTTTTTGAAAGAAATTTGGGAACGACTTTTCCATCTGGTAAACCACCCATTTGTTGCTAGAAAATTTACACTACCCAGATTTTGTTTCCTTCAAAATGGGTCCGCTAAGTGGAACTTTACGCGCTCTTTTTTCCATAAACCAATGATTTAAAGCATTTTCTACGTCAGTATTCTTGCCGTTGCGTCTTCGTTTTTGAGTAGAATTAAAATTATCACGCCAATCACTTAAAATACTGTCTTTTCTTTATAACGATTTACTCACTTGTGCTCGAGACATACCAAATTTTTTGGCAACATCCGACTGATTGCAAGTTGTTTCTTCTAAAAACTCAAGCAATTTTACTTTTTCCTTCATAGCAAGGTCTTTTCTTTTCAAGTTTGTCGAAGAAGCCATTTTTTCACTCACTTTCGATTGCAATGTCAAATAACAAACTGACCAGAAATATAGAAATTTACTGCTTTTAAAACCTCCGAAAAAATTTTTATTGTATGTATGTAATTCGCACAGAATTAACCATTATCTAAATACTGTTTAAAATCACTTAGGTACAAGATTTTATTGCAATACGTAATTATCCGAAGATTATCTGTAATTATGTACATAATAGCTTTCTAACAGTAAAGTAAACATTCATAGTAACTTTTGGTTTACATCCACTTTTAGTTAAGCGGGTAGAGAAATTTATTCTTTTATGAAGACAAAATCCCATTAATGTTCTTAGACATTCTTATAACCGAATAATTTTGTTAATACTTAAAGAGAAATGGTTTCTTCTTGAGATTTTAATTCCTTTAACCGATAAATTCTATTAAGAGCGTTTCCAATAAACGGGTTTCACTGTACTACATTTTATTCCTGAAATATTAGCTGCTAAGAATTATCGCCTGCTTGTAATAAATTTAGTGTATGTATAAATAGACATATGTAGGTATAGATATGCTTATTTTGTATTGAATTTATTGTCATATAAAAGGAAATTTCTGTTGGACAAATAAAGATATTATTATTGTTATTATTCTGGGTAAATGTCCATCTGCTTCCCATTGATCCTGGTCCTAGTAGTATCTTTGATTTCCATTCTATTTCTAACTTTTTCTGACATGATAACGTAGTGTTAAACCATATTTTCTCCAATAAGTCATTTCACTTAAGAGTAGCTTTTGATTCATAATTCTTGTGATTTGTGATCTAAATCTCAGATCTTTTAACTTGCGATTTCACCTATGATTTAATATTGATTACAGAAAAGTGGTTCGAGGATTCTTATATCAATTATGAATATTTTCCTTCCTATTATCCTGTTATAAGATCTGACAAGAAATATACAATAGTCGATGCTTTGAGTAGTGACAGTGTTTTTGCAACATCATCTGACAAGATTTCTTTTCAGATTTTAGACATCTCCCCACTTCCTTCAATGTTTCTTCGACTCCTTGAAATTTGATTTATTAAATGTATATATTCTCCCTGTCACGGATGTGGATATTTTTGAATCTTTTCTTGAAGCCTTAGAAGTTTATTTAATTAATAAGATAATTCAATTTTTGGGAGACTTCAATGTATTATACCTTCATTCATTACACGCTACGGTAACACACATAGATCATCCTTTTGTATCTGGAAATCCTATCATACAACGATATGCACAGACATTCACTATTTTACACCGTCTGCGCTTCCTTAATTTCGTATTACTAGTACGACTCATTATAATTTCATAAAGCTATCTTTCCCAAACTATATGATAATCTGCTTCATGTTGATTGGAGCTTCTTTGACGAGCATGATGTTGACATTATGCTTAATGGATTCTACAAGAAGCTCTATGATGCATTTACTAGATTTGTTCGTAAATTTAATTTAACTCGTCATTCTGTTTATCCTCCTTGTCTCAATAAGAAAATATACAATAGTCGTCTAGTGACATATTGGGTTGGCAACTAAGTACTTTCGGTTTTGTAGTATAAAATAAAACACTTTTTTTTTAAAAAAAGAATAGTTTTTAATCAATTATATATTTTCCATTTTGCTCAATAACCTTTTGCCATCTTTCTTTCAGCTGCATGATTCCGCGCTCATAAAATTTCTGGTCCTTATCAGCAAAAAACTGAACCAGGTGCGAGTGAAGGTCATCGTCATTTGTGAAAGTTTTACCATTCAAAGAATTCTGCAAACTTCGAGATAAATGGTAATCAGATGGTGCTAGATCAGTGCTGTATGGGGGATGCGGCATCACTTCCCAGCCAAGCTCCAATAGTTTCCCACGAGTTGCCAAAGATGTGTGAGGCCTTGCATGATCTTGGTGGAAAACTACACCTTTCCGATTTGACAATTCTGGCCATTTTTCTTTGATTGCTTCATCCAGTTTTATTAATTGTTGACAGTAAACATCAGAATTGATCGTTTGGTTCCTTGGAAGCAGCTTAAAAAACACAACACCTTTGTAAACCCACCAAACTGACAGCATGATCTTTTTTGGATGCAATTCAGTTTTCGATGTGTTTTGAGCTGGTTTATCCTGTTTCCTCCATGATCGTTGTCGAACTATGTTACTGTACAGGATCCATTTTTCATCACCAGTGATGATTCTTTTCAAGAAAGGGTCGGTTTCCTTTCGTCTAAGGTGCATATCGCAAAAGTTGATTCTTTGTGTTAAATGAATTTCTTTCAATTCGTGAGGTACCAAAATATCAAGCTTCTTAACTATCCCAAGACATTTTAAATGTTTTTCAATTGTTGTGTGCGATACATGTAGCCTTTCCGCAACCTCTCGAACAGTTATATGATGATCCTCTTCAATTATGACTTTGTTTTGGTCATCATCAACTTCATTAGGCCGACCAGAACGTTGCTCAACTTTGAGGGAAAAATCTCCAGAACGGAATGTTTTATACCAATTCTGATACGTTCTCTCTATTAAGCAATTAGCACCATAAACTTCACATATCTTTTTGTGAGCCGCAGCAGCTTTCTTTCCTTTACGGAAATAAAATAGTAAAATATGTCGAAAATGTTCGTTTCTGCACTCCATTTAAAATTAACCCACAACTAATAGCTTTAATAAAAATCACGCACTACTTGCTTATGAAGTTACGTCAATGTGACTAGTATCACGCGACAAACGGTAAAGTACAGCACTAACATACGTTATACAAAAAATAAAGCAACGCACTCTATCAGTAAAAACCGAAAGTACTTAGTTGCCAACCCAATATTATTATGAATTATGACCCCATAACTCAAGCAGCACTGTGATGGTAAATGGAATTATTTTAACAGCTTTACAAAATGCAACGAATTTAAAGGACTGCATGTACTGTCAAAATATTTAATACTGGATGCCTGTAAAGCACCGACTTGGTGAATATTATTTTTTCTTTCTCGAATAAATACACATCAGGTGATGATTTTATCCTTAGTTTTCTGATTAAAAATGCTCGAAATACTCTTGCAGTTCTTTACTGAAAATCAGTAATACTTCTATTTGTACATTTGTCTTTCCAAAATTGTGAAAACTTGCTAGAATTGTTCCTGTTTTCAAGAAATGTGACAAATCGAAAATAACCTATCATCCCATTGCTATTATATCTAATATCTAATTTCGCTGAAGAATACGAGCAATATTTATTTATCTATTTATTTCATAACACTCATTCTTATATATCTCCGTGTCAGCATAGTTTTTTCTCTGAAAGACCTACCGTGACTAATCTAGTAACTTACAATATTATTAAATGCACATGCAGTTGCATATATTTCACGTATATTTCACGATGTAAATTAATGAAAACTAATAATTTCTTGCTCACTACATCATTATAATTAAGGCAGACATTAATGAAAAAAACATGCATTCGGGGGGGAATTGATCCCCTTCCCACTGCTTACCGAGCAGACGCTCTACTATCAAGCCACCAACCACCGTCAGTTTCAATTTCTTAAAACCGCCATAAATGAAACGAACAAATTATTTTCTTCTTCATTGTTTTTGTTAAGTTTAAGCTATTCTACAGCATTGAATGTGATATTCTGATCACATTTTTCCCCTTTATCATCTCGTCTACTTTCGCAGATTGTAATTCCCAGGTATTCATAATATGTAACATTTTTTATTACTCTACTCTTTAGCTCTTCATCTTCTCCTTTTCCTTCCATAATCGAATATTACGCCTTTTCTGCATTTGCCTCCGAACTGCACATATTATTGACCATATCCTGTTGACCCTGTGCGAATACTATTTGATTGTTGTCAAAGAGACTCGATTATACTGAATTCTTTCCTCGCCATACTCCCTTTGGGCTGCATTTTATACCTAATTCAATGTTATAGTGTCACAGGACTGTAAATCAAATATTTGTCAACAAAGTAATATTAGAAACGGGTTTCGTGTAATCGAACTCTCGTCAATCTCTCTAACTTTGTTGACAAATGCAGAGATGGCTACAAATATCGATGGAAATATCACTAGAAACAACTGGCATCACAAGGAGCAACCAGAGAACTGGTCAATCGAGAGCTGTATGGCGTTTAAGTCTTCTAAATTCCTATTAGATAGCATTGCTATCAACAACCATGCAAACAAAGACATTACACTAAATGCAAAAAAAAACAACTGCAATTAACTGAAATCAAATCATCTAAAAATTTGTCGAAAAAGTAATGATAGAAACGCGTTTCGTGTAATCTAACACTTATCAGTTTACCTGACTTTGTCGACAAATGTAAAGACCGATCGAAATAATATCAAAAAACAATGAACAGCGCTACATAGACATCTCAAGGAGCAACCAGAGAACTGACTGAACGAGAGGCGTATGGCGTTTAAGCCTTTTAAATGCCCGTTAGATAGCACTGCTCTCAATATCCAAACAAACAATGACATAAAGTTTAACTGAGCAGTTTCAAGTAATTAAAATCAAATGTTTGCCGACAAAGTAATGACAGAAACGAGTTTCTTATAATTTAACACTTATCAGTCTCCCTGACTTTGTCGACATATGTATATAAAGACCGACCGAAATATCGATCGAAATAATACCAAAAAACAGTGAACAGCGCTATATCTACATCTCAAAGAACAACCAGGGAACAAGCCGGACGAGAGTCGTATGGCGTTTAAGTCTTTGCCCGTTAGATAGCACTGTGCTCAATATCCATGCAAATAAGGACATTAAGTTTAATTGAGCAGTTGCAAGTAATTAAAATCAAATAAATCAAATTTTTGTGAACAAAGTAATAATAGAAACGCGTTTCATGTAATCTAATACTTATCAGTCTGCCTGGTTTTGTCGACAAATGCAAAGGCCGATCGGAATAACGATCGAAAGAACATCGAAAAACAATGAACAGCACTGTATTGACATCTCAAAGAGCAACCAGCGAACTGGCAAAAGAAGAGATGTATGGCGTTTAAGTCTTCTATTAGAATTACAGCACAACTTCAATAGAAACTTATTGTATGTATAAGCATGGGTGGGTCGATGAGAATTCTGATTGCAAAGTGAATCACAAATACATATTCGAAGGTTGGGAAATGCTGAGGTAGGTAGATTTTTTTACTTCCAATCTTAAAACCAGTCTATTGGGAGTTCTAATATTTCTCAAGTTTTTGTTTTAAAATGTTTTAAAATTAACTTTCTATCTCATTGACAAAACAGTAAAGTACGTTATTAAAATGAAAAGTCGTGACTTTTTGAAGAACATAAAAATGTTTCTAATAGTGTGAACAGGAAAGTTTAATGTTTATTTCATGCAGTATATTTATTAGTTTTAATCAACAAAAGGAAATCTCACAATTATATGCGATAATGTTTGGTAAAAGTTATCAACTAATCCGATAAGACAGAAGTGCATAAACACTTTTTATGTACTTATTAGAATAATAGAGTTACCTTGTTTCTGATAGTAGTTTAAAGTGGTTTATAAATATACAAATTGAAAGATACCGATCACGAAAGTCTATATATTATGTTCCACATTTGTTCAAATATTTAGTTTCCTATCTGATATCGAAACAGATTTATTCACGCCAAAAGTAAGTGAGTATATATTTCAAATGAGAAAAATAATATGGTAGTTCCAGAATGAAATTTCTTAAATTATCCTTGTTATTGGTAAATTTGGTGCTTGGTTGTCCAAATTTTGTCGAAACAGACTCTACAACAAGGGATGTAGGAAGTTTCAGGTTGCCAAGGAATGTTCGGCCAATTAATTATCGACTATCGTTTAAGCCTGATTTAAGTCCTGGTTTAGATCCGGCCCCATTCTATGGAAGTATGCTTTTAACATTGACTCCGATAGAAAATACCAAAAACATTACTTTGAAAATACGACAATTAAACATAAATGATTCAACGGTATCATTAGTGAATTCAAATAACACAGAAATAGGTATTGAAGCTACAACTATAGACTCTGATAATGAATTCTACATAGTGACTTTGAGCGAAGAAATTCTTGTGGACGAAATATATTATTTGGCAATTGGTAGTTACGAAGGAACTTTAAACCAAGAAAATGCAGGATTTTATTTAGCTCTATATGAACAAGACGGAGTTGAAAAGTAAGATTTGTATATAATTTAATTCTTGTAAAATTTATACAGGGCTAGCCGCGAAAGTTTCTGGAAAAATATAAATTAATAGATATATTAGTTTCCAAAGTAGTTTATTTAAATCTGTAAAGAAACAATAAACAATTTTTTTATGGATAAATAATGATGATGATCGTTTAACATATTGATTTGCCAGGGGGCTGTTCAATCACCTTTAGCTTTTCATTAAACTAAATAAATTGGTTTTTGACTATATACGAGGGGGTGCCCAATAATTACCGGAATTTCTCTATAAAAACCAGTATTTTAGTTTTTTTTACAAAACGACTTTAACACCCATAGTATAATCCCCATTTAGCTCTATACACTTGTCTGATTCTGGAAACCTTCATCGAACTCGTTCTTCTGTATGACTGCCAGCTGCTATGTCGTTTCTTTCTTCACCTCTTCAACGTCGTTAAAACGATGTCCTTTCATGTCCCTCTTCATTCGTGGAAACACCAAAAAGTCGTCATGCTGTTTTTAATCAAGAACTGACGAACCGATAGGACTGTGTAAAAAGGTGCATGGTCATGGCGGGAAAACCATTCTCCCGTCTTCCACAAATCTAAGAATCTCCAAATAAAATACTTGATTAATTGTCACAATCCCTCTCACATCAAAAAAACAAATGAGCATGATCTTGATGCTTGACTTCACTTGATCTTTTTTGGGGGGAAAGTGACGTCGAAGTCCACGGGCTTGATTGTTGTTTCGTTTCAGTGTCGTAACCGTAGCACCAAGAATCGTCACTACTAAATGACGGGACAAAAAATTTGGGTGGATTTAGAGATGATCCTTCCACTAGATGCTCTTTTTGATGATCAGTCAAAATACATAGCATCAACTTCGGGCGACTCTTGTCATCCCTATTTTCATGACAAAATTCACTGTACTAAGGTCTAAGTTATTCCAGATAACTCCGCAATTGCTTCAATGATTTGTCGTCGGTCTTCAAGAGCAATTGCACGAACTCTCTCGACATTTCCATGCGTTCTGGAAGTTGATGGACGTCCAGAAAGAGGTTTGTCATCAATTGACATTTCACCTTTTTCGAAACGAGAAAACTATTCGTATACTTGAGTTCTTCCCATAACGTCATCCTTGTAAGCTGTTTGCAACATAAAAACTACTTCTGCAGCATTTTTCCGAACGGGAAGCAAAATTTCGGTCGCACGTTGTTCACTTGAGACCAACATTACAAAAAACGACGAACAAATGAAAATGGTTTGACAAAAAAATGCACTGTAATAAGACACGACCTCATTCGGCGAAAAAACCGATCGCGCCGATGCAGAATAAATTGCGTCACACGTAACTAGCAGCAGGAATGCGTGTTAGGCAAGTCCTACTAAAAATGCTACCATTTCAGTTTTTTTATATATAATGTATAGCGGCACTATAAGTCTGGTGTATCTTGTCTTTGAGTTTTGTCATTCTTCTTTGCCGTTTTTCGCTATCTTTTGCATTTTCTTTCCAGTCTCTCATATCCTTCTAAATTTCCTCGGGTCACTTTTTCTGGAATATCTTCTTCCTTTTTATTCCACTTCCTTCATTGTATACTTTTCATTTCCTGCACAGTTATTGTTTCAATTAACTCATAGTCTATTAGCTAAATTTTTTAAAAAATGAGTTAGGATGTCCTACACATAACACTCGTGAGATCAGGTAAGATGTGAATGAAAAGTTAGTGTCTGTATTCTTGAATATTTATTACAAGCATGCATTTATTAGAACGTTATATGTGAAGAAGTATTTTTTGTAATGTTGTAATTTGAAAACCGATAAAAATGAATAACATTTGATTTTTTTTTATTTTTACGTGTAGATACAATCGTTGGGTTTAGTACAAACTTCCCAACTTACTATATATGTACGTTCACTACTTTCTCTTATTTCCCAGTAGAAGTTTCTCAATTCTTTATTATCATACAATTAACCAAATTTTTAAATTATTGTCCTAAACGACCTTTGTTTCTCTACTGTTTCATTTCTTTTCTTATCTCCTTCTATTTTTGCTCATTTTTTTCAGTCTGCTCCATCATTTTCCTTCATCGATTCTAACAATGCTTTACTTTCTTGTGCTTTCATTCTTCTCTTTTGAGTTTTTTCATTGTTATTTCAATCTATCCCTTTTTTCCTGTATCTGCCCTTTACAGAGTTTAACTTTTAGATTTTTAGTAACTTCTAGTTCAAAGTGTATTGTCGCTTGTCGTTTTCACGTCTGTTAGTCATACTTCTTGCATTTGCTTTCTTCGGTTTTCTTTTGAAATTTAACGGAAAACAAATGTAACTAAAATTACGTAGAATGACAACATAACCGTAACAATTTAAAGCTTATTAAAGAAAACTTTTTATAAAGATACTCCAAAATTATTTCATTTACTTATTTATTATATTTATGACCAATTATAACCAGTAGAGTTGTATTATGGTTTGATAATTAGTAAGAGTAATAATAATAATAATAATAATAATAATAATATTTATTAACCACTCAACAGAGTACTCCTATAGGGTATACAAACCAAAAATTACAATTACATTGATAATACATAAAAAAAATCAAAAACACAAAAAAAATGAATAACAAAATAATAGCACTGAATGTAAGTTAAATAAATAAATAAATCAAATTAAATTTAATCAAACACCACGACGATGCAGTTGATTGAAATTCCTAGCCGCATGCATAAGTGGAGCCCTAAACAGAATGTTGGTTCTTGGCGTTTCCATTGCCAAAGGATCACCGAACCTCGACTCCAGGCGTGGAACGGCAAAACCTACGCCAGCCAAGAGCTCTGGCGCATCATGTCTGTATACGTGTTAAGATAATTAAGCAGTGTTGCACCTGGAGAACTACGAGGAACTACTACGGAGAAATACCTGTACGAAACAAATAATCAATTAATAAATTAATTAAAGACGCACAGAGTGTGCGTCTTGGCTTTCAACGGTACGGAACGTATGTGGAATTAATTGTTTCGTACGGGTATTTATTGCCGTAGTTCTCCAGGTGCAACACTGCTTAATTATCTGCTGATGATGACAACCTAGTTGTCGAAACACGTATACAGAATTACGAAAGTTAATGTGGAAAGGGGTTATATATCAACCTTAATGATCAAGTTAATAAACCACAGGCTCCATCAAAATCACCTATTTATGCCTATTCAATCTATTTTGAAAATAATGCATAGTTTGTCCTATATATACACCATCACAGTCATTGCATGGTATTTTATATATAATATGTGTTTGTTTATTTTGGTGTATTTTATCTTTTAGCTATGTGAACAGATTGTTGAAATTGTGATTTTTATGTGCTACTTTCATGTCACATTGTATTAAGATTTTGTTAATTTTTTTCTGAAAGGTGTCGAATGTAGGGAGGCTGTATATATTTATAATTCTTTACCTTGCTATTGTCATTCCTTTCTTAGTGTTATAATATTTGTGTAATCTTATTTTGATGATGGTATATCAACCTTAGTGATCAAGTTTCTTAGTTGAAATACTTTTTTACTGTATATTGCTGAGATATACCTATATACTGTATTGTACTTGAATATTTTAAATGAAAAATTCACAACGAACTATATTGTTAAGTAAAATAATTATCAATTAAATTAATAGGAGAATGGCTACAACGCAATTTCAATCTACAAGTGCCAGGAGAGCATTTCCTTCGTTAGATGAACCAGAATGGAAAGCCACATTCACGGTTACTCTAATAAGACCCGCTAATTTCAGCTCAATATCCAACGAAATATTGTTGGAATCAAAGTAAGTGTTGTGAGAAAAAGAAAGAAATAAAAAATAAGTGTTGTACGAGGGTCGTCCAAAAATGAAAGAGCGATTGCGCACAGCTATTGCTACTATTGTTGCTGCATGTGTAGCGATTAGCTTCCTTCCTACCGCAGTCTAAACCAATCTTGTGCGGCTAAGTATGCGTTTCTGCCGTTCCGATGAGTTTAAAATTTGCAGTGTTATTCGGTTCTTAAATGTGTAGAACTTTCGGACTATTAAGATTTATAGACGAATCAAACAAATTAAAAGTGCAATACAATTCTCTGAGAAAATGGTGTATCATGTGCAATGAAGGAAGAATAAATGTGCATGATAGAAGTGGCCGGCCATCACACATTATGGGCGGTGTGAACCAAAAAGTTCGTGAAAACAGGCCCTTCCCTTGTACGCTTTACATGAATATTTCCCAGATATTTCGAGATCTCTCTTACATGAAGTAGTCACAGATGGTTATAAAAAATGAGTGCTCCTTGAAATCTCAAACTTTTGACAGAAATCTACATGACATAACGAACAAGAGCGGTCATTGAGTGCACTACTCTGTACCATGACTATAGTGAAGAATTTCTCAATAGTATTGTAACAGAAGATGAGATATGGGTTTCGTACATGCAAGAGACAATCAATAATGTGACATTGGAAAGGTTCACCGTCAAGTTAAAAGAAATCAAGAAAAGAAAAACCAAGTCTGCTCACAAGGAAACCGACATCAACTGTCTTTGGAAATCGCGCGGTTCTATTGCTTATTTCATTATCTTTGCACGAATTCAGAGAGATAATAACAACAATTTGTTTTTTGTTTGTTGAATTTGAAAAGTTGTTAATTGGAATTATGTCAATTTACGACAATGCGCGGCCTCGCACAGCTTCAGCAACTAAACAAGAATTGCAGTGCTGCGAAACGTTTTTAGAATACACTCTATAGTCCCGACTTGGAACCAGCGACTTTCATCTCTTTCCGAAAATGAAGACGCTTTTGGAAAAAGGAACACTCCGGAAATGATGAAGAGCTATTCCACTGGCATCGTTTTAGAAACGTTGTCCCTCCAAAAGCGCTTTCATTGTTGTAAAAACATGAGTCATTAAACCCTACATGGAGGCTGTAGGATATACTCGAAAACATTTGTCTTAGTTGCATCGAGAAAGTTGTATCATGTTATGAGAAATTTCTCACAAATAAAGGCGACTATGTTGAAAAGAGTTAAGTATTAATGTGAATAAAGGTTTGTTGTGCTCTTTTGCTTTAATTTAATAACAACTAAACTTTCTTTAATTTTTGGACGAACTTATATACATATATGGTACAAACACATTATCAAATAGAACTTAATATAATTCGACGCAATAAAACTTGAAGAATAATGAAACTTTATATAATATGTCTAACACTTTCAGCGACATAGGAAATGGCTTGGTAGAAGATAAATACAGAGAATCAGTAATTATGTCTACCTATTTGCTGGCACTGGTTGTATCCGAATACGAATATGTCGAACGTGAAAATCATAGAGTGTTTGCACGACCTCAAGCTGTCCATGATGGTTGGACGGAATACGCTTTAACAACAGGAATAGAGACCATACATGTTCTGGAAGATCACTTAGGCATATCCTATACGCTGGACAAAATGGATCAAATTGCAATACGTGATGTATATTTTGCTCCAGGAGCCATGGAAAATTGGGGCTTAGTTATATACAAGTATGTATGTAGAGGAATATGTAATTTTAAAAGACTCAACATTTTTTCGTGTAGAATAATTTATTAAAATGCTTATAAACTTAGGAAATCGAATAATTAAATAGACAAAGGAATAAAACTAAACGATTCTCTCTTAATAAATCTTTTTAGAAAATAGAATTTTTATAAGTCCAAGAGAATGTACTTTTCCCAGTATTTACAACTTATGGTCATCATTTCAGTCTGATTACTAGAGCACGGAATTATATGCATTAAAAACCCTGAAAATATGCGCATATATATGCCCAATATTTTGTGTTTAAAAATTATGCAACAATCTAGTTAAATATGTACTGATTGTATTTAAAAAAAATTGACGCTCAAAAACACAATAGAATTACAAAATTTATTTAAACAAGTTGTTTGTATTACAAAAGATAAATTGATAAATTAATGTAAAGTACAAACCTACAAACTATAAAATATTACATTTTATTTTTTATAATATTGTAAATATTGATTATATTTCTCTAAATTTTCCACAAGAAACAATACTCTTCGATCAGACAACAAATTTTTATATATAGAAAAACTTCTACATCAACAGCAGTGATTGGTGAAAACTTTAATTTGCATATAGTGGTGGCATCCATTGTTATAGAAGGCTCATAATTTCCATTTAAAATATTTGAATGAATTTCTTCTGCTATTCTATTCGCGCCATGAGCTAAGCATGTGACATGTATCACTTTTGAATAAAATACTTTTAGAGTTTGTGCAGATTTGGACATGTATGTAGCAGCGTCTGACATCAATAAAACCTTTTCAGTAGGGACAGCATTAGGTAAATAGAAATTTGTTAATACTTCGCTTATAAACTGTGACATAGTTACATTGTTGGATTTCTCTAATTGTTTCAAACCAATTAAATACGCTTGACCAGGAACGTTTTCACTCACTACACATATTAATAAATTGGCGATAAATCGGCCACAAGTGTCAGTTGTTTCGTCGACTATAAAATAAATATAATTGTTTCCAATTAACTCCCTACTTTCACTCATGGTTTTTTCGAAAACACGTTTATATATTTTTTTCTAAAGGTGCTTCCATCTGGTACTGGTTTACCACAATACTTCTCTAAAAACGCTTTAAAAGTGGGATTTTATAATTTCATAAGCGGAATATTCGCACTAACAAAGGCTTCACAGAAATCAAAATTGAATTCTTCTCTATTTTCACAGACTGGTACTGAAGAAATTGTTTCATTAAACGTTAATTGTTTTGTATTTTTCATTTTCTTCGTATATTTTGTATGCGATGCTGAAGCAATATGTTGTGTAATTTGAATTTCTTTGTCACATGGAATCTATTAATTCCAAAACTGTTTTGGTACCAAATACAAATAAAAAATAATATAAAGTAAACTTACTGTTTTGCTGCAACATCGACAAAACACCTCGTTTAAATTTAAATAAAGTTCTGGATAATCCTTTATCCATATAGCTATCAAAGACTGTGTTGGTGGCATCATTACTTCGTTTTAAAAACAGCGACTGACCCCTGACAAATCTGAAATGAAATTGAAAAACATCCGATGGCGCAGTGGGACTCGTAGTGACGCGTAGAGAAAATAGGGAAATCCCTGTTTTTGCCAATGCGATACCGGGCGGTTTGTAAAATGTAGGGGAACCCCAGTTTTCAAAATGCAATGTGGGTAATATTTGCTTTATTTAATTTAACGAAAAACTTAAATTATACAAATATGCACGTATATGCATTTTATTTTGATTTATGCATCAATTTCTGAAAATATGCAAAATATGCAACATGAAAATCGGTTTTTTACATTTGTTTTTGTTTAATTCGTGCAGATACGAGCAAAATTTCTTGGCACATCGATATTATAGAAACTGCAAATGCATATAATTCCTTGCTCTACTTTTACGCATTGTAAAAAAATAGTATGCCCTAGAGTTTCTACATTGTACATTGGAATTTATTTTTTAATTTACTCTATTTTAACTAATTTTTTTTTAATTTATTGTATTTCAAGCATCTAAAGAAGCCAATGTGTGACGAAACAATTATCATATACCTTAATTAAAAATAAAATTAGTGAAAATTGTTATACTCTGGGAATTTAATATAAATTTAATATATAAACATAGAACTGAAATCTATACATTAACCGACGTCATGAATAATTTAATATTTTATAATTTTACTTTATTTTATTTTTTTTATACTTCTCTAACAGAATTTTCTTCAATAATATGACAAAACCAATCGTACATGCATGACCCAAACATGTTTAAGATGTGTTGCAACAAAAAATTAATACGAAATTTCACAAATCATAAAAAAACATAATAATTCTATTCGTGTAAATACATAGTAAAAAAATATGAAAGCGCAAGAAACAAATAGATAGGAAAGTGGAAACTTATTAATTTACCCTACTTATCACAAATAGTCAGTCTGACTAAAGCTCCCATAGAGTCAAGGATGATGAATGTCTCCTGCACAAAATATTTTATTAAAATTACTGCACATTCTATAAATATATCAAATTTTTTAGCCTTCCCCATCGAAAATAACCTAGGGGATTTAACTGCTGTATCTCTTCCAATTCACCAGTTCCTATAATTTTGGTTAGGAAAATCTGTTACTTATCTACCAAAGTCAGAGTTGCGCCATGTGATGAATCAATATCAGTCATATTACATTAAGAGAAATGTCAACTAGTCATGTTGTAAGGTCATTTTTCAGGAAGCGTAAATAACGAACAGCCCTGAGACGTTCTTAAATTATAAATCAGACCAATGAGGCGGTCGTCAACAATACCACACCAAACATTCTCCGAAAATCTATCTGCGATTCCTTAGTTTATTTTCAAATGTTTGTAGCTTAGTTAAGATGGAATTTTGAGTACAAAGGGTACTAGGAAAGTTTTGCAACACAGCTTTGTTTATTTAATTTTTTCAAAGTAATTTCGTCTTCACTCAATACATCGCTCCATCCTCCGAAACCAATCTTTAAACCAGTTCTGCCAAGTTTCACTAGGGAGTAAAGCACACTCGTTGTCCCAAGCCCGCATAAGGTCCTCATCACTGGAAAACCGCTACCCTTTCAGCTTCATTTTCACATGCGGGATCAGTGTAAAGTCGCAGGGAGTAAGATCTGGACTGTAGGGAGGGTGCTCGAGAAGTTTTGATCCTGTCGTGGTCAAATATTCGGTGCAAGTTTTGGCACGGTAAGCTGGAGCATTATTGTGATGAAGCAAACAGGTGTCCATTCTTGACTTTGGCAACATCTTCTGGAGATCATCTTTTGTGTTTACTATCAGCACAGTGTCATCTGCATAACGCTTTATATTAATATTTTTATGTCCCACTTTATGTCCTTTCACTGGCCTTATGCCATCATTGATCTTATCCATGAGTGTGTTGAATAGTACGGAACTGAAAGAGTCACCTTGGCGGATTCCAAAGTGTATGGCGACTTCGTCAGTTAACCTGTTTATAGTTTTAATTCGTGCCTTGGTGTTTGTTTTGATATATGTTACGGATTAAATTTATTAAGTTCTGTTATACATTTTCTTCCAGTATAGATGACACGTTTGCGCATATTTGGCGAATTAGTGGTCGGTTTATTCGTCCTGAAACCCATCTGTCCTTCGCTATTTTTAATTATGGTGTTTAATTTCATAAGTATTATTTTATTTATAACCTTAAGTAACGTGCTTAGAAAAGTAATTCCCCTGTAGTTTTCGATTTTTGTCGATCACCTTTCTTAAAAATTGGCATTGTAGTGTTCGTTTTCATATCATTTGCGATTTGCTAACATTGCAACACGATTTTTACATATTCTAATATCTGCTCTTGTAATGCATGCCATTCTTTAACATTTCGTTGGGTATGCTAT
This sequence comes from Dermolepida albohirtum, assembly GCA_031893035.1. Lineage (NCBI taxonomy): Eukaryota > Metazoa > Arthropoda > Insecta > Coleoptera > Scarabaeidae > Dermolepida > Dermolepida albohirtum. Next base: position 77,644 of record JAVIWB010000920.1, on the reverse strand, counting down.
CTGGACCGGATACTTTTCTGGCTTTCAATTTGTTCGAAATTATTTGTATATTCATGCTATCTGCTTCTGGGCTTCCGGGCTGGACCCGCCTCACTTGTATCTGCCGACGTTTCGTACCCATTTGTATGGGACATCTTCAGGGCTGAACTACTGCACTGAAACTGAAACGTCGGCAGATATACAAGTGACGCGGTTCCAGCCCGGAAGCCCAGAAGCAGATAGCGTGGACCACGACCGCGAAAGTCTACGTACCAGATTATTTGTATATTGTCCAACTTTACTTCAATGTTAATGTCACTCTCATCAGTTGGTTGATTACTCAATTTGTCCATGTTATCTCCTTCACTACATACCTCCTTAAAGCATTAGAACCATTCTTTTATGCTTATTTTGTTTGTTTTGCTTGACTTATTTACATCGGTCTTTCTATTTCTCATCATTTTTCAAACTTGGTGAACCCCTCCCAGTATTCTACTATTATGTTCCGCATTCGCATGTTGGCCGTGTTTCGTATATTTTTGTAGTTATGTAGATCTTCTACTGTCTATGTTGTTTTGTATATTAAAGAAACCACTTTTTTTTTACTTGGACGTATAATTTCATTTGAACGCTTGCAATAAAAATTAAAATCGAAGATATTTTAGCCCACGACTAAGCAAATTTGGTGGCAGATGTAATACACTAGATTGGTATATAAACCAATAAACCAATTGACGAGCGACACCTGTATTCTTTTGTAAGTAAGAGGTAAAATTGCATTACATTTACTCTTTCTTATATAAAGATAATCTGTACTAAATTAGCTAAGTAAACACAAAAACTAAATGTAGATTTTCAATTGAACTACACATTATGCATGTCATGTGCATGGCTGTACCGATTATAATATTCTTTGCATCTAGTGATTATAAAATACATAACAATTTTTGTAAGTAAGTAAGCTTGCAAATTGGCCTGAGTTTGTTAATCGAAGGACGGGTGGACTTCCAGTAGATTTATATTAGAAAGGTTTGATCAAAGAAAATATTTAATATCATGGTTGAACAATTCTGGATGTAGAAACATGGCCCCAAGATAAAACAGCAATCAATCAGTTGTTTGGATAAGGAAAAGTCAAGAAAATTTATTCGCGATAAAAATTTAAACTAAGAGTAATTGCTGTTATATATGTATATTAAGATACAGTGGTCTGCCTGTAGGAATCTCTGTTGAAAATAGTAAAATTGTAAAGTCCAGTCCAACTTCGTTTTCATCGTGCCTTTAAAAACTTGTATGGTGATCACACAAGATTTGAATCACATGAAATTTTATTACGCCAAAACAATGCAACTCAGAATACAGCCAATGACCTGTTGGACAAAAAATGTATTGTTTCTACAATATATTTTTTGTGCAATTGGCCACTGATATAGACTTTTCCCCCAATGATGTCCATATGTTAGGATTTATTAAAAGTTACAGCAGCAAGAGACTTCCTAGCGCTAAAGCAGTAGTTGCTGAAATTCGGTGACGCTTTATTAACTTACCAACAGAAAGGTTTGCTGCCTTATTTGAGAAATAGTTCTAAAAAGTGATCATTTTACATTTTAGCTAAAGAAGATTATTTTGAGAAAAGAAAAACAATTGCGTAGAAAGATTTAATTGTCAATTTTTGATGAATCCAATTACATAACGAAACTGCTGGCACTAACAATCATTTTAATATACGTATCTCATTCATTCAATATTTATTCATTCTTTTAGAGAAAGCTACTTACTCTACGCAGAAGAATATTCCACGACAACGCAACTCCAGAAGATTACTACAGTAATAGCTCATGAATTTGGCCACCAGTGGTTTGGAAATTTAGTAACATTATCTTGGTGGGAGTATACGTGGCTGAATGAAGGATTTGCCACGTACTATGAATATTTTGGCGCATCTCTAGTAAGTATATCAATGTCACTAATTATATTGAATCTTACAAAATATTAAATTTAGCTAAAGCCAGACTGGAGACTCATGGAACAGTTCATATTTGCTCTACACGCTGTTCTAGAATATGACAGTACAAATTCTACTCAAGCCATGAATTACGAAAGTGAATCAGGTAGTGGACCAGCTTCTTTAATATCATATAATAAAGGTAATATACAATTTTAGCAACTGAATACTTCTGGATAAAATCAAAGAACTATAAGAAAGTAATTATGTATTAATCAAGCAGCAGACTGTAGAAAAGTTTTTAGGTTTTAGATCTAGGCTATTAATATTTTTTAAGTTCTTTTCTTTTCTCTAAATTTTTGCAACATGTTTATTGGATACAGTGAGCGGATAGACGCTAGCCTCTATCGTCTGTGACTTATCCAGTTTCACCATGTAAAGGGTTTTCCAATAAGGACCTGACAACCATTTTTCAAAATAAAATGCAGACCATTTGAGATTTTTCAAAAACTTTATTATCGGGTTGAAGTACAATCAAAACATTTATGAATGGAACTCGACTTCGTTCATATGGCCACCCATATAAACGTTTGCAGCGGTCGATTCGTTGGAACCAATTTTCGATGACTCGGCCACACAATTCGGCCGAAACGGCTGCTATTTCGCGTTCAATGTTGGCTCTGAGCTCTTCCAACGTTGTCGGCTTGTTGGCATAGACCAATGACTTGACGTAGCCCCAAAGAAAAAAGTCTAGAGGCGTTAAATCGCACGAACGAGGCGGCCAATCGACTGGTCCATTTCTTGAGATAACACACTCATCAAACTTACTCTTCAATAAATCGATTGTAACGTGCGCTGTCTGGCTTGTGGCACCATCCTGCTGAAACCACATGTTGTCCAAGTCCATATCTTCCAATTTGGGCCAAAATAATCGGTAATCATGGCGTGATAACGATTACCATTCACAGTAACGTGACGCTCATTATCGTCGACGAAAAAATATGGCCCTATAACGCCGCCGGCATGCAAACCGCACCAAACAGTTATTTTTTGTGGATGAAGTGGTGTTTCATGAAGTACATGTGGATTTTCACCCGACCAATAACGCATATTTTGCTTATTGACGAACCCATTGAGCCAAAAATGAGCTTCGTCACTGAAAATGATTTTGCGATGAAATTGATCATCTTGGCGCATCTTTTCCAGAGCCCAATCGGAGAACGTACGTCGCTTCAAATGGTCCATCGGCTTCAATTCTTGAGTCAGCTTGATCTTGTATGGGTGTAAACCAAGATCCTTACGCAAAATTCGCCATAAAGTGGTCTGGGCGATGCCCAACTCTTGAGAACGCCGTGGAATTGACTGATTTGGATCATTTGCTACGGACGTTTCAACGGCAGTGACATTTTCTACACTTAGACCAACCCGTTGTCTCACTGGCACGGCAACATCACACAACGAATATGTAGACTCAAATTTTTGCACTAAACTTGCTACTGCCTGTCTACTAAGGCGAGAATTACGACCGAAAATCGGAGTTAACGCTCTTAAAGTAGCGGTCACCGACTCCGAATTTCTGTAGTAAATTTTTATAATTTGCAGACGTTGTTCGTTCGTGTACTTTACCATGATAAAAATGTTAAGTTTACTGAATAAATTAGCAGTGACAGTTCGATGATTAGTGAAAGGGTGCGTTCACAAATTGAATTAAAAGTTGTCAAGTCCCTATTGCTAAACCCTTTATATACGTTAGGCAAAGTGAACCTCGTATCAAACAGTATTACTAGTATTTGTTTACTGGGCGATGACGTAATATGTCGTACTATATACGTACTTTATTTAGCAGTACCTTAGATGCGCACTAAACCGTACATGCATAAAAAACGATTTTAGAATTTACTTAATAAAAGCAAAATAGTAAAAAATATTAAACGACTGAATTGTTTTGAAATTACTACGATAATATATGTCATGTTTGGCACCACCTATGCACAACATGTAAGTGTGTGACCACACAAAAACAAAAGATTATTCATGAAGTTCAACACGTCAGAAGCTTATGCTTAGTTGATATTCCTTATGATAATAAATCGCATCTTTATTTATCGACTTATTTAATTTTCCGTGTTTATTGTGCCTTACAAATCAGGCTAATTTGGAAGACAAAAAGACAGAAAGTGGGGTAAATGTTGCAGAAAATAATTCCGATGTTGGTGATGAGCTTTCTTTGAGTAGCAGTGGTGAATATGATGAACAGAATGAGAATCCTACAATACACCTTGGAAAAGACGAATTCTCAGCAACATTGTCGAAAATATTCTCCTTGAAAAACCAATGCACTTCTGCATTCGTTTAAATCAATCCGAAAAGCATTGCTGCCACTGTGAAGGCGGTATCTCCAAAATATGAGTTTTGAATGCCTCAGTTGCCTCTTCCGGCGTAGAAAACCGTTGACCACGAAGCTTGTTGTTCACGTGTGGGAACAAAATGAAATTACAAGGTGCTAAATCAGGACTGTACGGCGGATGGCTTGTCATTTCAATGTTTTGCTCGCATTGTCTTAGTGGAGAATGATCTGTCGTTTTCGGTTTGTTTACCTTATTTCTTCAAAAACTTTTGGCAAACAAATAGTTGTGTACGGCACGGTCGCAACGTGACCAGTTTTTCCGAAAAAACAGGCGACCATTTTTTTTTTGATGTGCTTCAAGCTTGAACGACTTTTGTTGGTTTTGGCTCATCTTGGAATATGTTGACTGCTGTTTACTATCGGGCTCATACGTATAGATCCAAGATTTATCACCTGCGACGACTTTATAAATGTTCTTTGAAGCACCGCCATTGTATTCTTTGTGCATTTGTTCGGTTGTTAAATTATGTGGTATCCAACGTGAATATAGCTTCTTAACGACTAAATGTTCATGCAGGATTTTATGCACGCTGGTGTTACTAATACCTAGAGACGCCTCGATCTCACGGTGTGTCACATGACGGTCTTGCATTATCAACTTGGACACAACATTAATATTTCCTGACGTTTGTGGTACGACCTTCACGAAATTCATCGTCGAAACAACGCCGTCCTAGTTTGAATTCTCAACGATATACTATAGTTTTCGGTGAAGCGTCATCACCATATAAAGAATTCAGCTCGTCGATGCATTCTTGTTGAGCTAATCCACGCCGGAAGTTATGAAAAATAATTGCACGAAAATGTTCGCGAGTTAATTCCATTTTTTCGCTGACATAAAATTTTCAAGTTACTGCCAACAATAGAAATAGCGGCCGGATAATAAAACTATCAAGGTAAATATATTGTTAAAAATGACAAACTTCACGATGTAATCATCAGATCGGAGGCAGTACTAATAGTGTTGCCAGTTCCCGAAGTATAAACGGCTACCCTCGTATAGTACTGCTCTTAATTGTACGATAGACCGCATCGACTGCATAGTAAAGACTAGGATTGAAAATCTATTTTACTTCTACTCCTATAAGGCTCGCCCCTCGTCGAATTGCGATTGAGACTGGCATCCACCCGCTCACTGATTGGCAACAAAAAGTTCGAACCTATAAATTATGCATTAATATGAATGTGCTGCAACAGAAGTAAAATGTAAAATTAAAAGAATGATTATTTGTGTCATATATGAAACATCACATTATTAATACACTTTTATTTATGTTCGAGAAAATTTTGGAAAAAGCATACATTGAAGATAGAATGGTTGTTATACAAATTACTCTATCTTAAAAGTTTGGGCTTTTCAGGGATTTTAACAAGAGTCAAAACGCACAGAATGTATATGAATATTAATAAATTAATTAAAGAGGGTAAGACAGTCCAACAGAATTAGTGCAGGTAACAGAACTTTCTATATTCGCTGTCAAAATGTTGAAGGCTTACTCTTTATCTGGTGTTATTAATGGTGATGTAGTTTTACTTATTGAGATATTGCTCGATGATAGTACATGTAGTACTGAAATTTTTGATTCTATCCACAATATCTTTCGATCTAATAGATTATTTTTAATTAATCGATCTATCTGTGCTGATGTTTCCAATATCACCAACTTTACGACCAATATATGAAAATATATGAAATGTTCATTAGACGACGTTCATAACAACTTGGACTCAGTGGATCAACAACATGGCGTATTTTACAAAAGGATTTAGCTCTGAAGGCGTATAAGGTTCAAATAACACAGAGACTGAAGCCATTAGCTTAAACAACCAGCTGATTTTTCTCAAACAATAATGTTTTCCGATGAGGCACATTTTGAACTTGGTGGCTATGTTAACAAACAAAATTGCCGTATCTGGGGAGAGGAAAATCCACGAATTCTTCGTGAGAAACCTATGCATCCTAAATGAGTTACTGTTTCATGTGTGTTATGGTCAGGTAGTGTAATTGGACCTTACTCCTTTGAAAATCCTGCTGGTGAAGCTGTAACTGTCATTGGTGTTTGATATTGTCGGATGATAACCGAATTTTTGTGGCCTGAATTAATGAATATTGATCTAGACGATGTGTGGTTTCAACAGGATGGCGCTACACCTCACTTTGCACACGAATCAATTGATTTATTGAGAGAAAAATTTCCTGGACGTGTAATTTCAAGAAACGGTGATGTTAATTGGCCACCAAGATCATGTGATTTGACACCGTTAGACTATTTTCTTTGGGGTTATATGAAAAGTCAGGTTTATAAAAACAATCCACAATCAATTCCTGCTTTGAAAGATGAAATTATCCGTGTCATTGGTGAGATAGAGCCTCAATTATGCCAAAATGTCATTGAAAATTTTAACAAAAGAGTGGACGTCTGTGAGCTGCTAGAGGGGGCTGTTTGGCAGATATTATTTTTCGCATATAAATGTCATAACTGATACTTCAATTACCAATAAAAAGTTTTTGAAAATGAATGCAAATTATGTGTTTTATTTATTCTTTAAGAAAACCTCGAAATTTGAAGCAGCCTTTCCATCTGATTTGAAATTAAGTTCTTTAAGGCTCTCGTGAAGTTGTTTAGGAATTATTATTATTACATATGTGGATATAATTACAGGATTAGCAAATGTTTGTAATGTACTACTTATATTGTATTTACAAATTCTTCGCATTAACTTGTAGTAAATATGAACATGTTGTTTGTTTTGGTTTCAGCCGGATCAGTATTACGTATGTTCGAACACTTTTTAACTAGTGATGTCTTCAGGGATGGTCAAACTCTATATCTTAAAGACAGGTATATTCGTTTTCTAATAAATTAGCAGATATTTTACCATTTATGATGTAATGTAATGTACGAATTGGGTTATTACGCAGATATTAGTTAGGTTATTCTTTCAAAAGACCAATTATATGAGAAATTAGTTTAAAATTTAATTACTAAAAAATACAGTTCATGATTTATGGAGTATGATACGAAATAAATACGCAATATAGTGCATGAAAATTTATCTGTAAATAAATCCCCCACTCATTAAATTCTGTACAATTTGATCGAAGTTGAAATAGTGAATCGTAATTGCCAAAACTTTTGAAAATTATTTTCTGTTACTTCATCGTTAATTAAATTCTGTCGTTTTACAGACGGCTGCCTTACCAATTAGGCCACTAGGCAGTATAACTTCGACTCCTTTAGCACGCCATAAATCGCCATGCCAAACTTTTATTTATTCCTGAAATCTCGAAACTAAACTTTGGTAAATTATTTAAGTGTTCCAAGATTGATCGAAAGTAACAAATTCGATCGCATTTAGATGTTGGTATATGTATGTAGACCTATGACAAACGAAATGTCTCAATTTTCATATTATTATAACCACGAACTTTGAGATTCCATAGAAATCCAAATGTATTCTTTACACAATAACTGGAAAACCCTTCTGTCAAAATCGTTTCACCGTAAACACAACGCTGCAGTAACCAGAAATAGCTCCTACGAAGAGACAGATCTTCAACTTAAATAGTGCCATTATCAATAACAATCATGATGATGTCTCCTGCAAGAATAAGCGAAACGTTGCTGAGTCAAGTTGTTATTTCAAAGTCTCCAATCTGCTATCTGATAGAATATGTATATTAAGAGTAATTTACGTCAATTCTTTCACTCAATTAGTTTTTGCCATTCTACAAAATAATTCATGCCAAAAATAAATTGAATAAAATATTAAAATTTAGTAAAACTATTTAGTTTTCCCCCGAAAACAAGGCCACAAATTACATTTAATTTGTTATTTACGAAATTTTATATAAATTTGCATAAAACTTTGAATGGTTCGTAATTTCGAAATTTATAGTTTATTTTAATTTTTATGTCTTCAGAGAATTTGACGTGGCGACACCTGAAGACCTTTATAACGCTCTACAAACCTCCTTAAATTCACATGATCAGAATGGTTTATTAGGTGGTTATACTGCTGAGTCAATTTTGGCACCATGGACCGATCAACCTGGATATCCGCTTGTTACTGTAACAAGAAATTACGAACTTGGAACTATTACGTTAGCGCAGGTTAGTATTAATTAAAGAAACCAGAAACTATAACATTTTATAATATATGCACACATTAATATAATTCAAGAACTATTCTAGTTTCTAGTTGCAATACATATTTGAATAATGTGATAAATGAAAGAATAAATCGTTCTTTTCATTTAAGTATACTGTAAGAAAAATTTAACGAATTTTAAGAGAATGGTGGTTATACACATAACATAGATGTATTAATTCAAGCAAGTATCGTTGTTTAATAAAACACAAAATATTTTCAAGATTATTCAAATACATTGTATATATAATTCTCAAAGTAAATGCCGTTTTTTTTCGATATAACGAATAATCTAGTCAAACAATTTTATATAAGCACTTTAAGGTATGGCATTTAGCTTCTTCTGCGACATTGTTCTATGCCTCCAATGAATTTAAATGGTGGTTCACGATATGTCAATTTAAGATTTGAAAAGAGGAAAATAACGACAGCGCTTTATGGAAGTGAGAACAAAATAGGAACATATGTAGAGAATAATTTGAAAATCAGCAAAATGGTATTGAAAAAAACATGGCAATTCTTAGAAATAAATGGAAAAGGATATACTAATAAAAACTATGGATCAGTAAAACCTGCAGTGCTGTGAAATATATGTATAGTAATGATGATAAACTGTGCAAATTAATGGAAAAGAATATAATATAATAATAAATCATGGACCAAACAAACGTGCAGAACTGGAAAATGTTTTTAAAATAAAGACAATCTATAGAAATCAATGGCAAAGAGTATAATAGAAAAAGCTTTGGAGCAGCAAAATTTTCAGATCTGAAAATGAATCGAGAAACGATTACAATCTATAGAAATACAAAAGTACGTAATAATATAAATCATGAACATGCATAGGTAGCAGAGTTAATAAATGTATTAAAAAACCATTCAACGATCTAAAAAAATAAATAACACTGAATATAATAATAAAAATTATGTTCCAGCAAAACTTGCAGAACTGAAAAATGTATTGAAATCGATGATAATCTATGGAAATAAATGGAAAAGAATATAATAATAAAAACCATTGACAAACCAAACCTACAGAACCGAAAAACATATTGAAAAATTAAGACAATCTATTGAAATTAATGGAGAAGAACATAGTAATAAAAACAAAAGACCATCAAAATCTGGAAAGTTGAAAAACATGTTCAAAAACGATGATAAACTGTAAAATAATGTGAAAACAGAACTGAAAAATGTATTGAAAAGTGAAAACAATCTATTGATGGGGAAAATATAATAATAAGAACTGTTGACTAATAAATATAACATGAAGAGCTGAAAATTGTATTGAAAACCGATGACAACACAGAAATAAATGGAAAATAATATAATAATAATGAACCATGAACCAGCAAAGCTTACAGAGCTACAAGATGCATAGAAATACGATTAAAATTAATAGTAATTAATGAAAAAGAATAAAAGAATGAAAAGTATGGACCAGCAAAACTTGCAGAGCTGAGCTGAAAAATATATTGAAAAGCTATGATATAATATATGGAAATAAATTCAGAAGAATGTAGTATTGAACACTACATACCAGCAAAATCCGCGGAACTCAAAATATAAAATGATCGCAATGTATAGAAATAAATAGAAAGAATTTAGCAATAAAACCTTTGGGCTAGCAATACCTGCAGGACTGAAGAATATATACAATAATCAAATTATTTAACAGATACGCAGGTTTTACTAATCGCCATCTACATATATGTATTCAAAACTACATTTATTTGATCCTATATTTTACTAAAACTATAGTGTCGTTTTTGATTTTTAGGAAAGATTCTTGCAGGAAAATTATAGTAACGTCGATACGGATTATCAATGGCCAGTTCCAATAAATTTTATGTTTAGCGATAGAGACGAATACGACTTTAGCAATACAACAGCAGACGTTTGGTTTACTCAGGCATCGCAATCTTTAGATGAAAGTTTTACAAATACTGGATTTCTTATTGTTAATAAACAACAAACTGGTAAGTTCGTATGCTAGGTAACAATATGTTCATGAATTTCGAAAAATTTTGTTTAATCAACATTATTGAGATAAATTTTAATGTAAAGGGTTCGTCATTGAAGCAGGAAAATTTAAAAACTCTTCTAATCATTTAACATTTAGGTGAGGGCACTGAAATTAAAGATAAATTGTCAGTTATTTAACACCATTCAGTAAACATGGAGCAGTGGCCAGGTGCTCATCGTGCATACTGTGTAAAACAGTTTTATAAAAATGGTCACTCCGCTACAACTGTGAGAAGGTTATTTTGCACTCAGTTCAATATTCCGCATCATGAGCGGGTACCGTCTGTTCACGCAATGGTACATTGGTAGAATTCGAAAAAACTGGGTGTACTTTAAATTTAAAACATAAAGGAGCAGCAAGAAATGTAAAGACACCAGAAATGCAGAAGCACTGAATATTAATTAACCATTAACTCGTCGAATTTTACATAAGGCCTTAAGTTTTAGCCCTTATAAGGTTGAATTTTTTCAAGAATTACAAGAAGCTGATTTGGTTTCTGGTATGAATTTTTGTCAAAAAATGCTGCAGCTCTTGGATGGTCACGAAAACTTAATCCATAATATGTTTGTCAGATGAACACCATTTTCATCCAAACTGCTATGGAAATAAACAAAATAGCCGATATTAAAGCGCTAAAAACCCACTTCGCATACATAAGAAACCTTTGCATAATCCTAATGTGACAGTATGGTGTGCCCTTTCATCGTCTGGCATTGCTGGATCAGTCTTTTTTGAAGACGAACGAGAAAATGCCACAACCGTTACTGCAGTTCGTTACACAAACATGGTCACAACATTTTTGAGACAAGAACTGGTTCAATTTCTAGAGATTACATGGTTCTAGCAAGATGGTGCTACCAGTCATACTGCTGGTGTGTCTATTACTGCTTTGCGGGAACCCTTTTTGAACCATATTATATCAAAAAAGGAGACATTGTTTGGCCGGCTGGCTCGCCAGATTTGTCAGCACGTGACTTTTTTCTTTGAAGTTAGCTCAAGATCTTGCTCTACGCGTACGTTGAACGGCCGTAGACGTTAGCGGAACTAAAATTAAAAATTCAAGAGGAAGTTGCACGTATTACATCAGAAACTTTACGGCGAGTAATGGAAAATTTTTAGTATAAGAGTACAAGAGTGCGTAGATCGTAATGCTGCTCATCAAGTGTTGTTTTTAAAAAATAAAATGGCAAATCTATCTTAACTGAAAACTATGAAAAAAATTAATGTTAACAATAAAAACTTATGTAGATACAGTAGTTTTAAATTTTCACGTTTCACTGACGAACCCTGCAGCCCCTTCTTGTTCAATATTTTTCCGACTTTTTCGGTGATCTCAGATATAGTATTAACAAATGAATCTCCTAAGTAATTTTTAAATTTTTGCTATCCTATCTTCAATTCTTGGCCTTCCGTAACTCTTTATATTTCAATATTCGTATCCGCTTTTCGGTAGTCCACCCTAGTATTGCATTTGTTAAAGTATTTCTTATCGTTTATAGAAAAAACACCATGAAAAAGTTGCTGAAATGTGCTCATCTTGCAAGATAATGCTCCTGCTTACAAGTCGTTGATTACATTGAAAAGTTATTGGAATTAGTTTTGAATTGATTGACCACTCACTATATTCTCCGGATTTAACATAGACTATTATTTGTTCCCAAAACTCAGAAGGCTAAAAGATTTTCAACAAATAGGGAAGCGGTATGTGCGGAATGGACTGCATGTCAAAAACAGATTTTTTTAAGGAACCTAAAATTAGTTCATAAACGTTCTAATAGATGTCTAAGTCTAGAAGAAGATTTTGTAGAAACTTTTCCGAAAGACGGTGTCTAATGTTCACGTCCCTCCAAAACATCCTCGCAGAATCTTTTACTATTGAATATTCTCTAGGATAATACTGTATCAAGTATAGTGAGATAGTTTTATAATTTGTATATGTAAATCGGAGTGTCTAAGCTATGTTATGTTTTATATGACTTATTAATATTTAAAATTGCATTTTCCATGTTAAAATAGCTCAATTTCTTATTTCCTTCCACATCTAAATAATTCTATATAACTTTGTATAAAATTTATGTTCTTAGATTAACAAACTAACCATTTTTAGGCTATTATAGAGTCAATTACGATGTCGAAAACTGGAACCGAATAATAACTCACTTAAATGAAGCTGATATCGAAGATATTCACGTACTTAATAGAGCACAATTATTGGATGATGCATTCAGTTTAGCGAAAGTTGGTCGTTTAAGTTATGAGATTGCGTTAGATTTAAGTAATTATATTAATCGAGAATTGGATTATATTCCTCTGAAAGTTGCTATCGACAAGTTGGAATTTTTGAATGAAATATTAGTAGATACAGAAGGACATCAATTATTTAAGGTAAGATTTTTCCATATAATTTATACCAATAGGATCTTTAAAAGATTTTAATTCAAAAAATTTTTATCCATTGATTGTTTTCAACTTGCTTCTATATTTTTTTACAAGTAAACTATTTATGGAATATAAGAACAGAACAATCATGATATCACGCCTCTATCAACTGTGATTGATAGCTATATTCTAAGCCCGTATTTCTTATTGTAAAGAATCCTATGATCTATTTCTATGGCGCTAACTAGTTAGTATTCCGAGAGTTCCGAGAGCTCTGAGAATTAGGGAGGGTTCTCTGCACATATTAATCTTAAAAGGGCGCCACAGTATTGAATTCCCTAAAAACTATCCCCTAATACTGAAGCGAAAAAAATGTAAAAACAACTGCAGATCATACAATCATCATCCAATAGTTAAGATAAGAAGAAGGAAAAAAATAAAAGAAAGAAGATACTCATTAAAATACCCAAGTAGAGATAACAATCTACCGATCTATTGATTATATAAGAAAAAATTCCACTTCTCTGGATAGGGAACTTATACACTAAGAATTTATAAATATAGATCGAGGGAACCAAAGCAATAAAACACTCAGTACTTAATATTATATACTAAACATGTAGCTACCCTTAATATGTTTTCAACTTACAAACATTTTATTTCTTATAACAAAAGTATAGTGAATTGTATTATCGTTATTTTTTTTAAACGTACTAAGCTACTTAAAAGAAAACTAGATAATAAACTGAAATTGGAAAATTTATTTGAAATAAGTGTTTATTATCTCTAACTACATACATATAAAATTATTGTGTAGGGACAAAGATCACTGAAGGTTGATATATAACCCCTTTCCCCATTAATTTTCGTATTCTGTATACATGTTTCGGCAACTAAGTTGTCATTATCAGCAGATAATTAAACATTGTTGCACTTGGAAACTACGACAAAATACATATACGAAAACAAATTCCGCACACGAATCGTACCGCTGAAAGCCAAAACTCACACTGTATATTCGTTTCACATAATTTTTAAAACTTTTTTCTAGCCTAATCTACTCGTAAGATAAGACAAATACAATAAGGTGATAGGGAAAGAAAAGACAAATACCTACATGTGATTTATTGCACTGTCCCTTGTACGTCATTTAAGAGACTAAAGAGAGATGAGTTATGATTGAATCCCAAGTTATTCATCTCTCTTTAGTCTCTTAAATGACGTACAAGGAACAGTGCAATAAATCACGTGTAGGTATTTGTATTTTTTCCCTATCTCCTTTTTGTATTTGTCTTATCTTAGTTTAGACTAGGAAACAGTTTTAAAAATCATCCGAAACGAATATACAGTATGCGTTTTGGCTTTCAGCGGTACGGTACGTCTGCGGAATTTATTTTCGTACAGGTACTTTGCCGTAGTTTTCCAGATGCAGCACTGTTTAATTATCTGCTGCTGATGACAATTTGGTTGTCGAAATACGTATACAGAATACGAAAATTAATGTAGAAACGGGTTATATATCAATCTTAAGTAATTAAGTAATCAACCACTGGCTCCATCAAAATTATCTTAGGGACAAAGAAGTGAACTTGAATTGAAAATCACGTCCTTATAACGGTTTATGGTCTTTATGAGAAAGTTTATCCAAGGCAGTCTTCTGCAATGTGTCTGATGGTTTGTCCATCAGCACCACAGACGCATTATGGAAATGGGAGTTTTTCCCATTTGGATAGGTAGTTGGCACATCTCCCTGGCTCGTCTGAATTAGATTTAGGGATGGCCATATTTTTCGCGTAAAGTCGAAGCCCGGTGGTTTTTATGTTATACATAATAATTTATAATTTGTATCGAGATTTTTCGCTTCCCATTCTTTTTTCTATCTTTCGCTAAGGCTGACTGACCAAGAACCTTGGCTGTTAGTACAAATAGATGTTTGAAACGCAGTCTCCTTATTTCCAGTGTCTGAGAGTCTACATACATAGTAAGTTGGAGCTTGCTACTAATGGTTTGGTATTCTCGGAGGACGGTCTTTTGCCACTGGAGATGAGGTGGAAACATATACAGGCAACCTTTGAGTGGAGGTTGGTTTGATTGTCCTATATTTGCTAGGTTTTCCTACAGTTTAGGAAAGTTGATTTTAGTAAGAGAGAATGCGGTCATATGTCAAAATATCTAGATGTTACACTAGATATTTTGAGATTTTATTCTGTTCGCCGTTTTATTGGCACGGTAGAAACAGCTGACCTCTATCTTGGTTGCACTTCATTGGAATCTGCACTACGGAAGGAAATAGTCCCCTAAAATAGCTAGATCCGCTGTCGCTATGGCCTCAGTGTCTTCAAAGCTCCTGTACATATCAGCTGTCGCTTAATTAGCGAAGTATATAAACTTTTGTATCAAAAATATACAGGTTGAACAGCAGTAAAATAAGCAATTATTTACTTTCAAGCTATTGCTCCTCATGCTGCCTGTTGTCACAAAAAACTCAATTGCTGAGCATTTCATTAAATAGGTTGACTATTTTCCTGCAAGGTAGCTTTTAGATCATGTCTTCAAACTGTGTCGAATGCTGCAGTTAGATCGATAAAAGCCACTGCAGTTTTTTACCTTTGCTGGCATGTCACTTCGTTGTGTCGTTAATGACACTATATGATCTATGCAACTACGTCCAGGCCGAAATTTAGTCTGTTCTCCTAGTATGGATTCTAAGATTTTTAGACTAATTTGGTTGAAGATAATCTTTCCAGTAGTTTATATATTGAGCTTATATTAGCAACTGAATGATAACTTTGTGGCCAGTCATGAGGTTGCTCAGCTTTCAGTACTGCACTGGAAATACTATAATTATAATACACAAAAACAAATTTATGAAACGTATTATATTCTAACCTTAGGGCCGTAGTCGGGACAATGCACAATCTAGATACTACCTTCAAAGTTGTTTTTGATCATAGTGCGCTGTCTACATTGCCACGGCGGCAACACACTAACAGAGAGGCTGAAACACGACGGCTACAGTGTGGACTTGAACAAGTCTCAATTTACAGCGAACTTCTCAGAAACATACAATAATCGATCGCTTCACACTGCAAGTGTTATAGTGCCTTTCATGTCTCACTAGAACTTGAACATTTAATTTGATCTAGTGGCGATTATTATGGAAACAGTTCCACATTTTGATTTTATTTGGAATTTTCTGAAACTAAAAAATTACCTGAAATATAAAGAAAACTACATTTTTTTGTTAAGCTGATATTCGAAGTAGAAAATAGACTATATTTTTTTTACGTACTTAGGATTATGTATCTTCTCTACTAAGACCCGCTGCGGATACACTAGGTTTTTATGATAGCATCAATGATACGCATATTGACAAACTGACAAGAGTAAGTCTCATGTCTCAACTCTGCAACCTAGGAGATGACAACTGCACAAACGATGCATTAGCTTTATTGAGACAGTGGAAATCCGGGGAAGTTTCATGGATATCACCAGATATGCAACTATACACTTTTTGTGGAGCATTGAGAATTGGTAATCAAGAAGATTGGGATTTCGTTTACGAAAAATATTTATCAGAAGAGCAAGAATGGATGAAGCTTCGTTTGCTTCAATCTCTAGGATGTAGCGAAAATGAAACTATATTAAACAGGTAAAAAAGTATAATTTATTAAAGGCATTTCGTTAATTAACTGCCTGAATTTTTCTTTATTTTACTGTGAATTGAAGATAACACAATAAAACCTCAATATTTTTTAATAATGTAGATAATTATGATTTTGTGTTTGTTAGATATCTAGAAGAAATTACTAGATCCGACAGTCGCATACCACAATCTGAGAGACAAACAGCATTCGACAGTGTTTATAAGTCAGGAAATATTGGTTTAAAGATGGCATTTAATTATTTAAAAAATAACTTTAATACTCTCAGCAACAGGTAAGTACCTGCACGTCCGTCTGTTCGCTTTAAGTTGATGAATGTTTTAAATGTTTAAAATGTATCAAATGTTTAAAACTGTTGGACATGACATGTCTTCTTAACCTATTCATGATCTTGAGTTCTTGAGGGTAGTGCGAAAGTCGTGTGTCGATTTTTAATGATAATAATAGTATGAACCTCATTACCTAAGAAGTCGGAACTTAATTATAAAACTAATGATACGAATAAAAAAATTTTAAAGAAAACGTTAACAACATATAATTAATTATCTCCTTGGCTTCGTCGGCGCTACCACACATCCCGTTGATATGCGTTTTCCTTAAGCACCTAGTTCTAGGTATAGGTATTTTAAAAGCATAGTCACTTCTAGATTGTAGACGTTGATCATCAAAAATTGCTTTTTGCTAGAGATAACAGTAATTTACACTGTTATTAATGGTGTACAGAAGTCTCATATATTGTACGACCAATTTTATTTGGCCGGCGGAAAAAATGTGAACTAATACCCAAAACTCTTTACCTCTCACCTCCTTAACCTATATATTCAGCTGAAGTACAGTCAAGTACAATATCATATCTACTTTGATCTATTTGTTGTTTGAGTTTATAGGTTAGCTTGTGTGTGTTTTGTAATGTGTTTGTTGTATAATCTAATAGGCCGTAGTCATAACCTCACATTCACATGTTAAACTTTTGAATTAAGCGCCCCAAATTTTTTTCTCGGAGTGTATCTTTTAAAACGATCGTGCTGCTTGACTGGCGAAATTGAATTGGTTGTAGTATAGAAAAGGTCTGGTCGAGAAGACAACGAAGCCATATCATGCCGACACAACAGATCGGACACTGGACAATCCTTCTCGGACTGAACGCCATTCCACTTTAGAGGAAAATAACTTAAGAAATTTTCTGTAAACGCTATCTAACTGCAAATTTTCACATAGGGTAGCAAATTCGACGTGCATATTCCAGATTACTTAGAACATAGGCGTAGCAAAGGACTTTAGTAAGTTAATGTTGCTAAAATAACGTGAAATCCGCATAATAAAACCAAGACGCGCATCGGATCAAACAGATTTGGTATGTGAGTTCAGAGTAAATTCGGAATCAAAACTGACGCTAAGATTAGAAGCAAACAGATTTCATATGTGATTTCGAAATAAGTTCAGAATCTAAAAAGATGCTAAGATTCATAATCTTTGATTTCCTCAACAGAAGATCATTAACATTATATGCGTAGTTAATTAGAGAAGGAGCACGTATGTATACACCATTAGTTAAAAACAACTACACTAATTAACCAACCGGTTGAAGTTATCCCGAAGATGAACGAAGTCACCAATGGTTTTTATATTATTATAAATTTGAATATATTAATAATTAAGAGACATTAGTAAATCATTAATAAATAAATTAAATAATATAAGATCAAGATTCGAGCCTTGTGGAAAATCTGCCATCATATGAGTATTATTTCAATAAATCCAAAAATGAATGAAGAAGCCCAAAGCCAACTTATGCGGCAGAATATGTTTAGTGTAAAAAGCGTATCCAAGGCTGGTATATGTAACCATCAACCTGTTTCCCTTCTTTCCAAAGGCCCGCCAATTTCTTAAGAAAAGGAAACTAAATTTGTAATTGTTTAACGTCCATACGAAGAAATTCATGCCGGTTTGCTAATGAAAATGAACAAGTCTCTATAAATAATGTTTACAAATAATGAAATAAAGAAATTTTTCATACAGTTTTGCGAAATTTGTTAATATTGAAACGGTCGATAATTAGTTAGTAGTGATGAGTCCCCTTTCCTGAAAATGGGACATATTTTTGTACGTTTCCAATAAGATGAGAAAATGCTAGTCTTAGTCAATAAATTGACCTGTTACTCCTTGTAGCGTAAAGTGTTCAACAATATTATCTAGAGGTGGATTTATTAATTTAAAAAACGAAAAGTGTTTTCGAAATATCCCAAACGAATTCGAGAATTCCAGGAATACCGATGGCCCGGTATTCCTCAGTCACTAACAAATAAAGTCTGTGGTTCTACGATTCAAACCAAAAAAAGCTGCAGCAATTAAAGAAAGTCAGAAAAGATTTAAAACAAATTTACTACAAGATTATTTGATCTATAGAAAAATTTTAAAGCACTGGGTTGTTGCTAGTGGAGTCAATGAAAATTGTGAATGATGTATACTCACTGCTATGTACTACAAGTGACAAATGTGTGTATCGTAGAAAAGTTCGGAAGTGTTATGAACAAAGATTTCGATTTTACCAGATTAAGAAAAATTTGTGATGGTACGAGTATAGATCCGTTATCTATTTCTAAAAATTATTTTAATTAAGCGTGTATTACATCCGTAAATATCAAGCACTCATTTTCTAAATATAGGAACATCTTTTCAGCACGGCGTATGTAGCTCTTCGAGACGAAAGTGGAAACTTACGTTATTTTGTACACACTTTGTCCATTGATCCATTTTGCGCTATGCAAAAATAGCTATGAATAATTTGTGTTATTTATAAAACAAAACTAGTGATATATGTAAATAGCGCATGTATCGTAAGATAGCCCGTTTCTTCGTACACTCGCCTTGTCTTGACTCGCGGGAAAACATCTCAACTCTACTTATTACTAAATTTTCCAAGATATGCCAAATTTTATTTTGCATATGCATTTTAGGACTTGATCTTAAATATGAATATATGAATTTTTTTGCATTTTGCATATTTTCCAAGCTCTAATTATAAGACAAATTATGCTTAGTGTTTCAAAGGAGATCAACGAAATTACTATTATATCGGAGGTATTCACTAATTTCCAAGAATCATTACTTTTTCTATGATTTATTACGTTTAGAATGAATTACAACTTTAATGTCTTTTCTATTTGAACCTGTTTGTTTCTTAAGGTTCTTTTTAGAACAATAAGTAGCATAAAACCCTTATCTTAATAGAAATATAATATAATTCACATGACAAAAAGTTTGATCTACAACACAGACTTCCTTTTCACTAACTTATAGCGAACGGACACTAACAGCTTTTTGAGTTATAAATGTATTAATTAAATTACACATTTTTCAGTTCATTAACTATGAATAAAATTATATCGGGTATCAAAAGCACGTTAACATGTTCCCAGCAGTTAAATGAGGTAACGTATTTTCAATATAGTTTATTAATATCACTTTATCTAAATCCATATGCAATTAATAAAATTTAGCATCCAAAACCTTAGTGCACACATCAATATTTTTTTATCAATAATCTAGCAACGTTTACAAATTAAATGGAGGCCATAATATTACATAATTAGTTTCAGCATATATTTATTCAAGTGGCTCTAGATAGTAGATATATAATACAATAGAAACCAGGTCATTAGAGTATTGTCCCTTTTAAACTAATCAATTCTTTTAGCATATTTAAATGAGGTGAATAATATACGAGGATGATATGATAAATACTTGAGTTGAGGAATACTACGCAATTATTTAGCATTTAGCAAATTTATTTCTCAATATAATCTCCTCGTAGCTCTATACACTTAGTCCAGCGATATTCAAACCTTTTGAAGACCGCTTTTTCGGTAATTACCTCTTCATTTGACGCGAACTGCTTTCTGACAAGCTATTTTTTCAAGTTTGGAAAAAGAAAGAATTCACGGGTGACTAAATCTGGGAAACAGTGAACCAATTCGTATCGTAAATCGACTAGTTTTGCTATAGCAATTACTAATGGGTGGGCCCGGGCATTATCATGGCAGAGAATTCTTTTCTTCGCTAGCTGGGACCTCTTCCTCTTTAATTCAGCATTGAATCGATCCAATAAATTAGCATAGTACTGTCCCGTGACTGTCATTCCCTTCACTAAATAATAAATGAAGATTATTCCATGCTATCCCCAAATATTGTTGTCCTAACTTTTCCGACTGACGAAATTGTCTGCGCCTTCTTTGGTGCACGTCCATCGGCGAAAACTCATTGTGATGTATGATCTTTGGTTTCTTGTGTATAGTGATGCAACCATGTCGCATCTATAGTCAGGTAGCGCAGCAAAAACTCTCTCAATCGTCAGTAGACGCAGCACCTAACTAGCCGGTAGTTCTCTCAAACTAAATTTTTCGTGAAGGATATTTTGTACACGTTCAGTTGAGATGTTTACCTTATTAACTCTCTAATCTTCACCCGGTGATCAGTTAACACAATATCATGAACTTTATTCATTATATTATCTGTGATAACATCAATGGGACAACCTGACCTCACCTCATCAAAGACGGATGTTCAGTATCCGATGGTAGTTATCGAAGGTGCATGGCTTTATAAACTGCATCCAACTTCTCTATAATTTCTGCACAAATTTCCCCATCCAAAAGAAGGAATCTAATCACTGATCGGCACTTCACAGCTTTCAAAATAACATTGTGTCGAAACAACACTACTCTATGATTTTCTTCTAGATTTTTCCAGAGGTCAACTAGTACTCACAGTCGGTAATGTAGATTTTTATGCAAAGTGCCATCTGTCTCCAAACACGTCTACTCCTCTTAATTACTCATTATTAACTGCGATTTATTACCTACTCAACGAAACTCTTTGAAATGTTGACAGACATCAACGAAAGAATAGTACTCGCAGTCAGTAATGTAGATTTTGACACAAAGCACTATGTCCCCGAACACATGTATTTCTCATACCATCCTCTTAATTATTCATTGTTAATTGCGATTTATTATCTTTAACAATGTAGTAGTAGTAACAATAGCCTAGATCAGTAAGTTTATTTATTACAAGACCATTAATGGAATATTTTGATTACCTTTTAGTGAACTAATGACTAATTATAATTACAGAAATTGATTTTAATACAAAACCTGTACATAGTACATAGATTTAATATAATTTTTTGTGTATACGTGAGTTGTCTTTTAAGCTTTGCGTATAAAAGTTGAATAAAATAGCAGGTAGCTTTTAGAGACTTCATTGTTTTCCGAAGTATTATTCAAGAAGATTAATACACTTTTACATGCACTCGAACCAACCCTGGAAGCAGTTGTTCTACTCGTTTGTTAGTACAGCCAAAATTGCGTTTTAGAAGGTGTCGACTTTTCCTTCTGATAACTGGAACGTTTGACCACGCGGTTCTTGATTTTCGGAAAGGTAAAGCAATCGTTGGGACTTAGGTCCGGCCTGTACGGAGGATGGTCCAAAAATTCGACGTTTTGTTGAGTTAAAAATACGATTATTTTGCTAGCTGTGTGTGAACAGAGGATGATTCGCCGTTCGGGGTTGGTTTCTCGAAGCTCAGCGATGACTTACGGCAAATAAATGGTTGTCTACCAATCGGCAGTAACAGTTCTTTGAACTTGTAGAGAAAATGTTGCTACATGATCTGCTTTCGACACAAATGTCGCGATCATCTTTTTGAAGACACTTCAAGAACGAATGACTTTTGTTGGCTTTTCTTCAGCTTGGAACACCCAAACGGACGACTGGCATTTATTTGCTGGCTCCTATGAGTAAATCCAAGACTCATTACCACTAACAATATTGTACACCTTTTTAGAGTTTCCAGCGTTGAAGCGATCTAGAGTTTTTCGAACACCAATTAACCCTAGCTGCTTTCTGTTCTTTGATCAACAGATGCGGTGTCCAACGAGAAACTAATTTTTTTAAACACAATTCTTTATGCAAAATTTTTTGAATTGAGGGTTTTGAAATTCCCAGTAATGCTTCAATCTGGCGATATGTCATATGTCGGTGTTTGTTGATGATCTCGCACACATCATTGACATTTTCTTGAGTGACTGCCGTTTTTGAGAACCTGGATCATCACTAAGACTAATCCGTACACGTTTGAATTCTCCATACCAACGAGAAATTGTTGACTGATGTGGTGCTTCATTGTCGAAAACAGAAACCAATTTGGTGAGGCATTCTTGTTGAGATAATTGTCTTGGAAAACTATAAAAGGTTATTTCGCGAAACTGTTCTCGGTTTAATTCCATTTTACAACTAACTTGTCAACTTCGACAGTTAGTTGTAGCTACTACACGCATCGCACTGAAACTTTGAATTTAGGTTCAGATAGGGGTTAATTTTTAGTGCTGACATTTGATTAGTGGCATCCCCTATGTCCCACTATGCAAAACTTAAAAAACATCCCACGTATGTACTTGAAATTATAGGGGACCTTAACTTCATTTATAAAGGTACACAATTCTAAATTTTTTTAATGAGACTATTTTACTTAGAAGCGAATATACTGCATAATTTATCTTTAAAATATGATTCTAATTGAATAACGATGCTCACAAACTTGCTAAGTGGTGAGTAAATAGGAGCTAGAACTATGTACATAAAATAGTTAGACGGGTATCATTTTAGAGAAATGTATTTTCTGATCATAATTCAACATTCTTTTACAGTTACTAGAATTTTCCGAATCTTTTGCGAATGATACTTTCTCAAGTGCCTTAGAATCCACAGACGAGAACGTCGCACGGTGTGATGAATCTGCACCCATGATAATAAACTGGCTTCAGTCCCAAAAAATTGCAAAACTTTAGAAGCAGGCTTTTTGGTGAATGTATATCTATGACTAATATTAATAATATGTAATTACAAGTATAATTAATAAATGGTTAAATATTATCTGTTTACTATTGATCAATGTAATTTTGTATGCCAGCGGTGCTCAAACGGTAGAGTACCGGTTGGTATTCCCTACATATTCCCTGAAGAAATTAAAAAATAACCACCTATCGTCGATCACTCGTACGACGATACTATAATAGTAATAAAAAGATATCTTACATTGTTCTTTAAATCTGACGTGCCATTTTGAATCTAGTTAGTGTGCGATCACAGTTCCGATTAGTACGATGCTATTGCGATTAAGCGTCCTTGAGTACGTCGATATCGTGTGCATTGAATATTGACTCCTATGTTATTAGAATTAGAGTTGAGATTAGTTGTGGTAACTCATTGCCTGTTTGTTACCAGAATTGTGTAGCATGTTCTCGCAGAATCTAGTAATCCTTATAGGACTATAATAAGTGATTATTTGACCTCAGAGAGTTAGTCTTTCTGTGGTTTTCAGTAACGACAAGTAGGGTGATCTAGTCTAGAGAGACAATGTTAAAAACGGTATTGGAGTGTTGTATTGTTGTACTTGAATACACTTAGTCAACAAAAGGTGTGGGTAATATCATTCATGTAGTGTTTTATCAGTGTGTTCAGAACAGTATTTACGTTACAACATTAGCGTGGCTGAAAAAGTAAAACGATTTTAAAGTGGAAAAAATCTAGTTTACTATGATCTAAGGTAAGTGAGTTTGTCTCATTTATCGAGCTTCAGTTGTATTGAAATATTATAAAACTTTGCATAGAAGGCATATAAACAATTTTCCGGTAAAGAGTGGGCTAAGAAGACGAACAATAAAGGATTTGAAAAGTATTTTAAGAGCGAAGCAATCCATATCCTTCCAAGGAATCTAGTCGTGACTTTTGAAATTGCTCATATACTGAAAAAACATAAGAAAGCCTTCAAAGATGAGACGGTAGTGAAAAAAAAACATTTTTCGAAGTGGCAGGCTTCAAAAATGAAACACAAATCATATTTGCTATCACAGACCTCCAGTTATATCCTTCGACTGCCACTAAACTTATCGAGATCATAAACCAAAGATGTAGAACGCAAACACAAAAATACCTATTTTTATTCCGATGGTATTTTTCGGTCTGTCGCACAGTGGAGCCAAACACATAAATTCTTGGCCATAATTCTTTCCACATACTATTTAAAGTTTTATAACGTAATTTACCAACAATCACTAAATTTGATAAGAATATATTAATAAAAAGGATGAATAGTCAAATGTGGCAGTAAATGTAGTATATTACGAAAAAGCTTTTATGTTACTGGCAGAGGCATTTGTTTATAGAAAAAGATTTACCTCGTTGTATATTATATCATTGTAATACATATATATGGATAAGTAATAACAGGCATATAACAATAAAATAATCTCAAATTCATCGTTCGTGGCTTTAACATTTACGTCAAGCGGTAATATTAAGTTGTTCCAGCAACTGAATTATTTCTTCGCTCAAGAATGACATGATTTACAGATGGAAGAAATTAAGAGATTCGAGGAAATAAGGAGGAAATAAATATATCCCATATTGCTTTTTCGTGTGACATCTTTATCGAGAACCCCTCTCTGTATCATCTAATGTCTTTGTTGCAAGATTCTTGTGCTTCCTTACTTAGTGGATCAATAGGTAGTAGAGCAGATGCGAAAACTTCCGGTCTGTAGATCAAAATTTTATGCAATAACGTAGGTATTTTTCATCAGTGGTAAAGACCTACATATAACCTGTCTATTTCGTGGCAATATTCTCTAAATTTATTTGAATTTATTTCATTACCTCATAATATAATCTCTAATATTCCTCTAAATTTTCTTATTAAGCTTTCGTTTAAATCGGTAATTTCTGACAATATAGATGGATTTTAGAAGATCTTGGGGTCTGTATTACCATCATCAGTATTTTCGTACTCTGGTTTAGACTTACCTACTATCAATCCCACTCTATCTTTGAAAGCTTTTTGAACTTCTTACTCATTCTGTGACATAATATTTTTCAGTTCACAACCACGAGCCACCAATGTTTTGTTGATAGTTTTTACGCCATGTCTAACAAACACTCTAAAAATCATTTTCATGCATGTAACGTGACTAAGTCAAATTTAAATACACTATTGTCAACGGGTCTAACATTTATTCCCTCAACATCATTTAAGTTTTTCGCATTGCAGATCTTTCCATCAGTCATAATAAATAGTAAATTATGCAATACGTTTACTAAATTGCTATTCAAAGAGCAGGTTGTATTTATTGTTTAATATGATTGGTTTCTGCTAAATTAATTTCTATGGTTTCGTGCTTGTGTTGTAAATGTATGGATCAACAAAAACGGGACGAAGATAGTCGTGGGTTTTTTCATATAATTACATTATCAGTAGGTGTGTTTGACATAAGCTGTAAAGGCATTAACGATGTAAGAAACATGTAAGCACCAGAAGTACCTTCTTGGTTTTGTTTGTATTCACTGTGACTTGCGCTTCCATCACATTCCAATTTTGAAGTAAGTGCTTTTGGCTGTACTTTTCGACATCTAAATTTAGAATTTTTTTTTGTAACAGTATAAGTCTTTTCGTTGTATGGTCGAGCAGTTGGTGTAAACGGTACCTGAGCAGAATCTTCGGACACAGTGTTATTGTCTGCACAACGAATACTCTTCCTTGCCACATTGAACAATCTTATATGACGAAGATTTATTCTTTATAGGTTCCCTAAATAAATTATATTGCCATCATGTTAATTTTGCTTCTACAAAAAGTGATGGTGTTTCCTCAGAAGTAAATTTCTTATCATTATATTCATGAGCAGTCCTAGAAACTTTTTCGTACGTCGATGTCCTTTTTGGTGACGTATTTGTTATATTTTTAAGTACAGAAACTGCAACAGATTTGCCAGCAGAACGTAGACTTCTTGGCGCTGCATACATGTTCATCGAGAGGTACTTCTGAACACAGAGAAGTACTCTTGCGTTACTTTGTGCTTATGATAAGACTCAACTCCCAAGAAGTCTGAGATTTCGTAAACGCAATATATTTCTTTAAACAATTTTCGTTGTTGGCTTTCATTCCATCTCTCGTTTTAATTTTTACCATCTCAAGGTAGATTCATGCTTAAAATATGAAAAATTAGAGGTAAGTTCTTTCTTCTAGAGGTTCGAGCAGGCCAATGTTTGAAAATGGTATTGTTTCAACCTTTCGCATTTATCTGTTATTCTCTTCCCTTCAAATTCTAGCATCGTATTCGTTAATTTCTCATTGATATAAAATATGTGCTCTTGATTTGATTTTGAAACAACACGGAACTAATTGTTACGTTAGTGTTATAAATTAAGTTAAAATGGACTTTAATAGAAGAATAGTAGATATGGGCAGTTTTTTATTGTAGGGCTAATATATACAAGCTATAAGGAGTACTGTAAAATAAAAATCATAGATCGGACTAATTGGGAACACAACCTTAAGACTTTGATAATAAAGATATTTTAGAAATTCCATTCTATTGATGTCATATATTTATACACGTAATTTATGATAAAACTGTTTCATTTTAAATGTTTTCGATAAATATATAAACACTTCCAGGAACAGAACCTATAACAAAAATTACTATAAAGCCTGAATCTAAGTTCAAACAAAAAAGTTAAATATACGATACACGGTACTGGATTTGCGTACGTTGTAGATAACGGTAAACTTTAAACAGGTGCCTAAGTGAATTTTTAGTATTATCGTAAGTTTGTATGCGGCTTCAAGTAGGCCGTTTATCGCTTTCTTAGAATAACTTAATAGAACATGTAAATATGCGATTCCGAAAATTGATTTGTGACCAGTGCACGTTAAATCTAACCGTTGTTCCCAACCATTAAAATGGAGAGTAAAAGAGTGCATATTCATTATGGGAGGTTTTGGGAATTTAAATAAGAAAATAGTTCCAAGCCAAGCCAAAACGCACACTGTGGCATTGGCTTTCGACAGTACAGATCGTCTACGGAATTTGTTTCGCGCGAGGTTTTGCCGTAGTTTTCCAGGTGCGACACTGTTTAATTATCTGCCGATGATGACAACTTAGTTGTCAAAATACGTATACAAAATACGAATATTAATGTGGAAAGGTGTTATATATCAACTTTAAGTGATTAAGTTAATC
Organism: Dermolepida albohirtum; assembly: GCA_031893035.1. Lineage (NCBI taxonomy): Eukaryota > Metazoa > Arthropoda > Insecta > Coleoptera > Scarabaeidae > Dermolepida > Dermolepida albohirtum. Next base: position 50,016 of record JAVIWB010000920.1, on the reverse strand, counting down.
AACCACAGACTCCATCAAAATTATTTTGACTTACAAAATGTTTACTCTACAATTATTGTATACAAATTTTATTAAACTTTGTGATTTATTCAATGTTACATTATGTGTTGGACTAAGTGTTTTTATTGTATTAAAGACCAACAACTGTAATTCCTAAAGCTCGCATCCTTGGACCCTGCATACTTTTCATACATATTAATAATATGCATTGTCGCTTACCAGATAACGTTTACATAGATAACAAATTTTTGTTAATTAAAAGTTAAAAATATAAGATATTCAAAAAACTGATGCTAGCACCTTCTTCACTAATTTCTGTATCCTAACTCGCTTCGAAACCGAAGTACCAGGTTCACGCCACTCCTTAGACTCTTGTTTTGATTGAGGATTATGATGGTAGACTCAAATCTCATCCATAGTGATTAAACGACGCACAAAATCGTTCTTATGCCTTCAATAACGCTTTAAATATTGCAGATAAAGTCGCATTCGAATGTGTTTTCGTTTCATTGTTAACGAATGCGCCACTCTTTTTGCACACAGCTTCCTGAAACCCAAAACTTCAACTGAAATATAGCCCAGACTGCCTAATGGGATGCCTAGGGCTTCTACTAAATCTCTCTCGATTAATCAACGATCTTCTAAAACCATTTCCTGTATTCTGGCTTCGATTTCTAGTGTTGATGCACTTTATGGACGTCCTTCACGTGGATTATCTTTAAGATTTGTACGACCACGTTTAAATTCAGCTACGCATCTTGCTACTGTCAGGTTAGTTTATTTTGTCTAAAAATTTGGTGCAAGGAGAATGGTGCGTTTAACTGCGTGGTTGCTATTTTGGGATTTATCGCATCAAATATGTCTAGATTTGTTATAAATTTTACGTTTATATAAGCACCTGCAGTAAATAATTTAATTTACTTGGAAAAACATGTAAATTAATAAGAGAATTTAGAATTTATTACTCGCTTATCTTTTGTAGAACTAACAAATGACGTACAAGTGTATTTTACGATTGTAAAAATAGAAAATTTTTGCTAACGATCAAACTCACCGTTCACATTTGTTATCTCACACAGTAGATAAAGGAAAATATGTATACTTACATGCTTAATGTCCATTACATATGTTGAAATATAAAGAGTTAAAAAATGGAACAGTAGTCTACATATTCTATTTGGTTGTACAAATATTTGCTACTTAAATTTTATCGACAAATCTGTCAACTTTAATTTACATTTTATATTATAACTGATCGTTTTCATATTTAGGTGATTTTAAAAAACAATAACCTATTTAAACTGTGTTTATTTTTAGGCGTGTCGATACAGTATTATTCTTCATTTAAGAACGAGAAATTTTCCTTGAAGCCTATCAAAACTTTGTTAATTTTAAACGCTGATGTGTTAATCGCATTTTTTACAGTTAGCATACAGTGCAATGATTTTATACCACTAGAAGCTTAATATTTTCAAAATCGTCCGTAAAGCCCTAATACTTTGAAATTTCATTCGGTATTGCACTACCAAATACATTCAGCTTTGGTATTCCGCAAGGTAGTATTCTGTGCTCTTTTTATTTAAATAAATGATTCATTGATGAACGAATAATCCAAAACAAATTATCAACTATGCGAATGATACAAATTTATTATTTAATGGCACTGCTAATCCGATCTTAATTCAATCTGTTGCAACATATATGGTAGAATAATGGTTTGTGAGCAATTGACTACTAATAAATAATAACTATATATACAACGGGTCTTCCAATACGGGCTTCCGAACTTTGACAATTGAGCGGCCATATTGTTGAAGCTACATGTGTCGAATTGGATGTCATTTATTCAGTCAGTTTTGCCAAATCACCATGGAAGGATACGGCGTTGAACGATACGTGCAAATGATAAAATTATTTCATCAAAATGGGTATTCTGTTGGGGCAACGTTCCGTGCTCTTCACACATTTTACTATCGCCATAATCATCCTACCGAGAGGACTATTCGCAATGTGGTGGATCAGAAATTTGCGTCGCGACTTGAGCCTACACCCGTATAAAATTCAACTGACCCGGGAGTTGAAGGTAAACGACCATAGACAACGACGTGTGCGCAGAATGGGCCCTGGAGCAGTTGGAAACTGACCCTAATTTTCATCAAAAAATCATCTTCAGTGATGAGGCTCATTTCTGGATGAATGGGTACGTCAGCAAACAAAATTGTCGAATTTGGGACGATACCAATCCACATGAGATTCAAGAGCGTTCAATGCATCCCGAAAAATTCACTGTTTGGTGAATTTTGGGGTGGCGGCATCATCGGTCCATATTTCTTTGAGAACGGCTATGGCCAGGCCATGATAGTCAACGGCGAGCGCTGTAGGTCAATGATTACCAACTACTTTTGTCCTGAATTTGATGATAGGGACACCAATGACATGTGGTTTCAACAAAACGGCGATACGTGCCATACAGCTCATGCCACATGGAACATTCTGCAAGAGCGATTTGAGGGCATGATCATCTCAAGTGGAGGTGATGTAAATTGGCCACCGAGATCATGCGATTTGACTCCGTAGACTTTTTCTTGTGGGGTTTTCTTAAGTCGCCGGTTTGTGCGAATAAGCCACAAATCACAGCGGCTCTCAAAACTAACATAATCCATGCGATCGGTCAAATTCAGCCTGATTTATGCGCCAGAGTCATGGAATATTGGATAGTTCGGATGCGCGCCACCCAGCGAAGCTGCGGCGGATATTTGCATGATGTTCTATTCCGTACATAATGGCATCGATAGGCCTTTCAAATGAATAAAAAAATTGGATGATATCTCTCACACACTTTGTTTTATTTAAATTTAGAGATAGGTAGCGCTTAGTGAAAGAACTATTATTATATATATGAAGATGTACAATATTTTCTCGGATTCTAAGACGCATGTGAGCTGTGTCTTGAGATGGACCATTCTATCGGTGTTTCAACGAGTTCTCGTTTGTCATCTTCTGGAGCTGGTTTGTCGCTTACTAAAGCCGAAAATCGTCTAATATCTGTCTAGTAGTGTGCCTACTTATATGTTGTTACTTTGGTGAAGAGCGTTGCCATACTAACGGCGCGAGCACTCAAATCGTGTAATTGCTCACAATATTTTCTATGTCACTATGTGGGGGTTACGCTCTACCGCGGTTGATTTCATACTTATTCTGTCAGTCAGAAGCGGTTTCCAAGTATGCGACAGGCGTCGGGCCTCGTCACGTTTTTTCAGGCTGTTGCTTCTCCTATAATTCTTGTAGCAGCGAAGAGCGAGGTGTTGCTAAAATAGATAGAATGTCCTGTTAAGGACCTATGTCGCGCCAATGATCATGCTGGTTCTTTCTTGACAACTGCGTTTCTGTATTGTTCTCTTCTAACTTAGGTTCGCTTATTCGTCTGCCCCAAGTATGATTGATTACACTCTAGGCACGGAATCTCATACACATCTTAATCTAATAGAATTATGATTTTCCCGTTGCCCGTTTCGTCAGCTATCCTTCTATGTGTAGTAAACGCGGTGCCGATCTTATGTCTTCTTAATATGTAGCCGATTTTGTCTATAATACCTTTCATGTATGGGAGAAAGGCTCTAGATGTGAATTCCTTTTTTTCCGTTTTAGATTTGCGGCAGCTTCTTCCTTTGTTTATGACTTTGTCTAAATACCCGTCTGCGAGAGGGTTTCTGGTATTAATTCTTTCTTCGTGTTTGTGTTCTTCATCTGTTAATCGTCTGGATCGTAAAACTAACGTTCTTAGCACGGAGTTTAGTTGTACCGGATGATGGCGTGATTGTGCTTTTAAGTATATAGTGAGGTATATGTATGTAGGTTTACGATATACGAAGTGTCTAATGTCCCGTCTTCTTTCGTGATCACCACACATCAAAAAAAGTTTTTTTTTGATCTTTTACATCTTTTCAGCATTCAGGTGGTGCAAGAACTTTTCGAGTTTCTCTCTGTCATGTATCGAGATCACGAACGTATCATCGACATATCGCGACAGGACAAGACAGTTTTATCTACGTAGCTAACGCCTTTGTTTCGAAGTTCTCCATGTAAATGTTGGCAATAATTGGTGATAGAAGAGATCCCATTGATGCATCTTCGACTTGTCAGTATTTTTATTTTTCGTACGTGGAATAGATGTTTACTAGGCAGTGTTCTTTTGGCATCGACCATGCAAAACCACCGAAAGGAAGGATTGAAAAGTAATTAATATTTCTTTGCAAAATAGACAAACTTTCATTAATGCTTTGTACAAAATTATATAGCAAACATTTTAAAAATGTTTTCTTATATTATCTGTTAGTTACCGTTCTTAATTTCTCAATCGGGTCATATTCAATGCATAATATTAGAATGTGTTTTCTAAAGTGTTAAACATCTCCCCGCTGTGATGGTATAGCCACGCATTACTGGGGCTGTAACAGAACTTCTGTAGTTTGCCGAAGGGACAATTAACAAGAATCAATACAAGAATATATCTTAAACTCTTCTGGTACCCCTTATTACTTCACTAGGTGTAGAACAAGTTGGGGCTCCGTGTCATAGGGCGAAATCTGACCAGAATATTTTTCACGATTCCAGTATACCACTATTATCCCAGCCTGGAAATTCATCGGACCTCAATCCAATCAAGAATGATTGGAGTGATCTTAAATCTATTGTTTACTCGTCTCCAAATTAAATGTTTTAAAAGAAAATATAGAAAAGTCTGGAAAGAAAACAAAAAGTTGTAAGGCATCCTAAACGCAAACATGGACATCATGCCGAAGGGAGACTTCAAGCGATCATTCAAGCTAAAGGAGGTTTAGCCAAATATTGAAGCAAATATGTATATTCATATGTAGTTGTAAATATTTAATATGTAATATTCTAAACTACGCTAATATATGTAACATAAAAGTATACGTTTTAAATTTCATATGTTTGCGTTTTACTTCGTTAAAACTTTAAAGCCGTAGAGTGCGCTAATTTAATTACCAGGCACTGTATTATACTTCCCTAATCAAAAAGAAATTTGTTTGTAAAATATAAAATGATATATTTCCTTTTCCCAATCGTATACGAAAATAGAAAAAATTTAATTGAATTAATGCAAACTAAAACGTTTGACGAAGAAAACCAAAGCTACGTAACAAAACTAGAACAGAATAATATTTTTTAATAAATGTGCCTTAATACAATATATCCACAGAAACCACGTGAAATTATAAGTCACTAATTAGCAAAGTTATACACATGCATGATAAAAGGATTATGATCTTAATTAAATTAAATTTCTTTCCAAGAAACGAACTTAATTTAAATAACTTTTGTCTTTTATATTATCCATACAGTATGTTTGTATTTCTACATTTTACTTTACTATTTGTACTAACATTTCGAAAAAAAATACCTAGACAAACGAAAGTTAAAAAAGAAGTAATTCAATATTGCAACTCCGCTAATTGTACAAGATATAATTCTAGCTATGTCAAACAATTATATGTATGTAGAATTAAATGAAAGAATTAACTACAGGTTCTTTAAAACTAATTAATGTAGCTAAAATATACTGGGAATATCTGGAATGAATAGTTCATAGCAAACGGCTTGTTGCACATTTCGAAACCTTTGACTTACTTTTTTAAATGAATTAGTTTATTAAACGTGAAAATATAGTTCTTAAAGTTAAATTTTGAAATTTTCTTGCTTATGACAAATTTATTTGAGAAAAGTTACTTATATTAATGATAATAATAAAAAACGTGACAATTAAACAACTAGACTGGTGTGAGAGATTATTCAATTGTTCAACAGATTGAAAAGGTGTTTCCTTTAATGCACTTTTCACTTTTGGGAACAAGTAGAAGTCATATGGTATGACGAGACTTGGCTGTACTATTACGATGGACCGACCAAAGATCGAAACAAAGTTTGGTTCTTTAATGATGAGGACGCACCCGTAATTGTCAGAAAATCCCAATCTGTAAAAAAGATGATAGCTGTATTTTTCAAATAGAGTGGAATTGTGGAACGCGTCGTTTTGGACACACAGAAGACAGTCATAGCTAAGTGGTATACTGAACAGCGCCTGTCTAAAATCATTGGATCTATGAAGAACCTGCACCGAATATTTGACCACGACAGGATTAAAACTTCTCGAGCATCCTCCTTGCAGTCCAGATCTTTCTCCCTGCGACTTTACACTGTTCCTGCATGTGAAAATGAAGTTAAAAAGGAGGCGGTTTTCCAGTGATGAGTACCTTCTGCGGTCTTGGGACAACGAGTGTGCTTTACTTCCTAGCGAAACTTGGCAGAACTGGTTTAAAGATTGATTTCGGAGGATGGAAAGGTATGTTGAGTGTAGAGGAAATTACTTTGAAAAAATTAAATAAACAAAGCTGTATTGCAAAACTTTCCTAGTATCCTTTGTATGTGGAATATTTCGCATTTGGTGATAAATGCACAAACTACTACTACTTCGAAGATGTATCTCTTCTTTATTGTTGCCATTTTGGCCACGTGTTTCTATCTTTCTAATTGTTTTATTTGTTGTGTAATTAGGGAAACATTTCGGATTATAGTACTTATTCGTAGTAATTTTCCCGTATATCGTTTTCTGTTTTTCTTATTGGAAGTATTTAAGTAACCTGCAATTGTACCAAGATTAATAAGAGTGCCGTAAATTTGAATAATCTTCTCTACGTAAGGAAAAAAGCTCCACTCTGCATATATATATATATATATATATATATATATATATATATATATATATATATATATATATATATATATATATATTATGTTATGTTATGCTAAATATATTTAGTTTACAATTTACGTTTCCTTTTCCTCTCACATTAATTTGGTAAATAGTTAGAAAGTTTTATTTAAATATTTGCGTAGTATTCACTTAAATTTTCGATTATTAGCACTCATTAATTAAAATTAGAAATTAATCAATATTTACTTCTTTTGTGTAATGTAATTGAAGTTAATTCGATTTACATTTTATATTTCTTTCTCTCTGAAAAGTGTATGAAATTAGATTACATTTACAACGTATAATAGGCTATGTAAAGAACGTTTCTAGTTGTTTTATTACATGTAAATATTTTCGATGTGAACGAAACTAACACTTAGAACGTGACAACATATACATATGTCCATGCACGCCAGAAATACACGTATACTTGCCACTAATTTACCAATGATTGAGTATTATTGGTAGAGCAACGCAGCTTACATCCATAACCGATAAATTGTTAAAGTAACTTTGACAGAATTGCAAATGCGTCAATTCTATTATGACGGAGATGGTAAAGAAATTTTATATCGTTGTGGTGTTTACAAAACACTAACGGTGAAATATTAAAGGTAATCACTAGAATAATATGACTGTACTCCCAAGGAGGATAGTTCCCATAAGAAAAGGTATTTTAATTTCAGCGTATAGATATGTATGTAGTCAAATTTGAACAAAGAAAATATAATTTGGTAATGTGCTGTCAATTGATGAGAGGGGTCTGGTGGTCTAATTATGAAACACACAATTTGTAATACAGTATTAGATATATTATTGATATGGTTTATAATAATACTTTTGAATCAAACGTAATTCCCAAATCCTTAATCCATAACATTTTTCGAGTTCTGCGAGTGAATGAAGATACATTTACATTTTGAAGTGTACATATGAAGTCTATCATCAATATACCATGTCGTTTATTGCCAAATCGTCTGCGAAAAATAATTTCTGAGAGTTGAAAACTTGATCAAGGTCTTTTACGAAAATAGAAAACAAAAGAAGTTCGAGGTTTGATCGCTGCGGAACTCCAGATGTTGAGTGAAAAAGATGGGTTTTATAAACTTTGTAATAGACATAGTTAGCTCTATTAGGTAAATAAGACTCTAATTGCAAATGATTGTGAGAAGCTCATGTTAGCAAGCTTGTGGGGGATAATGAGTGATCTATTACACACATATTTATAGTATTACGACTTACAGTGTTTATCAAATCAATTTAATGACTTTTCTACCAATTTGAACTTTGAACAAGACTGCAAATACGTATAACATAAACGAAATAGCTTCTAATTCAGAAATCGTTCTTCTCTTCGCTGTCACTGATACTGAAGTAATTAATTGTATTTTCTTTTAAAAATAAATATTCGTATGGTCTTCATGAAGTATCTATACATATCATAAAATCTTGTATTTAGTATATCGCGAATTTTCATGTCATATAATCTCTTGTTTTATCAATGGTATTTATTCTAGCAATTTAAAAATAGCCTTGGTTAAGCCATTATTCAAAAAAGGAAATTCTAACTAATTAGATAATTATAGGCCAATAAGTTTACTAAGTACTGTTGATCAAATATTCGAATACTACATTTTCATTTGGTTAAATAACGTCTTGATTAATTACATTTTCAATGAATTCCAACACGTCTTCACCACAAGGATAAATCAATCGAAACTAAATTTTTATTCATAAAGACATAATAATATTGATACTACAATGAAAAGAATGAATTAGCTTGTGGTATTTTTAAGCTTTTGGTAATGTTGACCACAATATATTACTGACGAAACTTGAACTTTCCGGTGAACGTGGAGCAGCTTATGGGTCATATTTGTCAAACAATAAACAAGTAGTTAACACTACTTGCAATGGTTTTAGTATCTACGTAAATGACATCAACAATGTCATTCAGAATGAGCAGCATTTACTAATAAATTATGCCGATGCTAATCTCATAGGAGGAAAAAATTTACTTGATTTAACGAACGAATGTCAAAACAACTTCAGTGCTATGAATAATTGGTTCAATGCAAATAAATTATTTTTGAAAGGCTCAAAAACGGTTTATATGATATTTGCACATAGAACAATTGTTTTGTGCCATCAAATTTGGCGGTTAACGATAGGACATATAACACTGTTAATTCTATCAAATTTCTCGGCGTATATGTTGATAAATATTTAGACTAACACAGTCATGTTGAATCTTTGACCAAACAATTTAATAGTTTGTTGGAATTCGTTGAAAATGTTGTTTTATTATAAACTTAATATTGTCGTATATTCTCCCACTCCGATGAACATTTATTATGCTCTTTTTTAAGCCAGAATGAAATATGGCATTTCTCTGTGGGGCCAAAGCAGCAACATAAACAGAATATTTATTTAACACATGAAAAGAATTATTATATAGATTTTTAGTCTTAGTTTTAGTCAAAGTTGTCGAACTGTTTTTAATAAAAATAATCTTCTGACTGTACATGGTATTTATGTCTATGAATCTGTAATTTTTCATATTAAAGAACAATATCTCCAAAATTTTGAAACTAAACATAAATAAAACACACGTTTGAAACATATAAATTATTTGTTTCACATTCACAGACTCGCTCTTACAGAGAGGAGTAAACATTGTTGTAGTTTTCGACTCTATAATAAATTGCCAATGTTCAAATCCACATAAATTACTATATTGCACTGTTTTAATGACTTTTACATGCAAGTTGTCCTGGGAGAACAAAGGTTTAACGCAGACTATACATATTATTTTTACGTCTTTGTACTTTAAATCTGAAAATTCTTTTATGAATTTCCTTACACTTTGTTTTCTACTAACTGCAGCACTATCGCTACATTCCGATATTATTACATTATATACGAAAACAACAACAAAGTACTTATTACAACTATTCTCACCGTACTAATTTTATATAAATGTTAAAAGGCATCAGGGCTCAACTACTGCTACAGATAGTAGCAGTTGTTGAGCCCTGAAGATGTCCCATATGAGTGGGTACGAAACGTCGGCAGTTATACCAGTGACGAGGTTCCAGCCCGGAAGCCCAGAAGAAGATAGTATGGTCCACGACCACGGAAGTCTACGTACCACATTATATAGCAAGACATTTTAGAAACCTTAAATGTGTAATGTGGAGATGAGCGTTGATATGGTACGCTCGGAAAGCGATCTCAATTCTCAGCTACGATTTGCTCCCCGACTGAAATGAACGCGTCGGACGCGAATATCTAGAGTTTTGTATTCTCTAAGAACTGTTACATATTGTGCGTGATAATATCCCAGTTACGTAGTTCAAAAAAGACCACTGTCAGAAATTATTCGTTTCCCATTCATAGACTCACTCTTACAGAGAGGGGTAAGCATTATTTTAGTTTACAAGTTTATAATAAAATACCAATGTTTAAGTTCACACAGGCACTTATCTAGCTGAAAAGTAGATTGTATTATAATATATTCTTGTTCATATTGTACCATATTCACTAAATATATATTTCAATTTGAAATATCCTATATACAATGATATACAATATTTCTGTTGACTTTTTCATGTAGTCACTTAATTATATATATGACATAAAATACTATTAATAATGTTACCACATAAAAACTTAGTATATTACCTGTAATACACTGAAATGTCTTTCTTTCAATTCAACATAAAAATATGTAAATTACGTCCTGAGATATGTAACTCTAGCTCTGTTTTCATAAAAAGGTTATTTTATAGTATAAAATTGATGATATTAATTGGAAAAAATTATATCGCTCAAATGGCCACCTCCCGAGTTGATGCACAACTGCGCTCGTTTTACGGCATTTCGAATTGTTGCTCGCAAAACATCTGGCTGTAAATTGGCTTCAATATTAGCTTTTAAGACTTGCAAGGTTCGTGGTTTGTTGTAATAAACGCGAGATTTTAAAAAGTCCGAAAGGAAGAAGTTTGGTGCTGTTAGATCTGGCGAACTGAACGGCCAGTTCGAATCGCCAAAACGAGAGATTACTCGACCTGGAAATTGATGTATCGAAATCTCCATGTCAGCGGTTGTTCCATCCTGTTGAAACCAAGAATGATCAAGACCCAATGGAGCAACTTGCAGCAAAAAAAACTAATTTAGCATCGCTCACCATTTACGGTTATGATGGTGCTATCGGCGTCTTCAAGAAATAAGGGCCAATCACTTTTTCGCGGCAAATGCTGCACCAAACAATCACTTTGAGGGAATGCAATAGCTCTTCATGCATTTGATGTGGATTCTCTATGCCCCAGAAATGCAAATTTTGTTTGTTAACCTAATCACTTAAGTGGAAATGGGCTTCGTCGCTCATTATGATTTTTGATACGAAATCATCCTCTTCTTGCACCAAGTTAACAGAGTATGGCAGTAAATTAACCTTGTCCGACGGTCCTCAGGCAGCAATTCGTGAACAGTTTGTACTTTGTAGGGGAACATTTTCAAAACTTTTACCAAAATTCGTTGCAATAAACGTCTGCTGATACCTAATTGTGTGCATCGTCGTCTGGTTGATATTTGTAGATTCTCTCTGACGTCGTCGGCAACAACAGCGATGTTCTCTGTCGAATGAGCAATACGAGGCCGGACACTTCTTGCGATATCTGTAGTGGATCCAGTTTGCACACGTTTGCAGCCAAATGCTTAATTGTTCAAGCACATGAAGCACGACGACGTGGAAAACGACGACGATATTCACGCTGCGTTAAAACAACAGACTGAAAATTTGTCAAATAAACGGTAACAATAATTCCACGTTCTTGAGGTGTGTATCGCTCCATGGCTTGTTGACAACTAATTCTCTGTGTATCTACATTATAAATGTCAAAGCACAGTGGCGTTTGGCGTCATCTGCAAAAATGGCAGCCTATTCAAATTATGACATTACTTTTGCGCCACCTGTTACATGTATTAATATTACGTATTATGTACTTTGTAATTAAAATTTGACACTATTGGACAATAAAGTACCATTATTATTACACATAGCTATCGCTTTATTATCATAGTTAATTAAACGATATTGAGAACGCTATGTAAATTAAATAAAAGCAAAAATAATCATCACACGGGTATAAGTCTGTCAGTAATTTTAATTATAAAAATATTCTTAATGTATCTATTTGTTTACTTTGATTATTATAAGTTGAAGTAGTAATTGCTTTTCTCATATATTTTATACAAAGAAAATTATTTACGAACAACTTTGTTTATTAACAACGTGATAAAACACGTACATACATATCTAAGTATTTTTCTTACAAAATTATGACTCAGTATATCACAGATTACTAAGTATTATATACTTTGCGAGAAAATTGAAAATGTATTTAAATACGGATTATATTTTTTAGGTATTATTTATGACGTTCCCATTTTAGGATATTAAAAGATTTACTTATATCAAATATACTCAGTTTTGTTTCAGTGTTAATAGAAGTTACACACAGGTTACAGGTGAGTGAGTTTATAACAATATGATTATATCCAAAGCAGCGGTGTCTAATTGCATGTAAGTGGCAATTCCTAACCAATTTATTTTCTGGTAATATTATGTAAAAGAATGTGAATACCTCTTAAGTTATAATATGTAGGTTTCTGCTTTAAAATAAATTTAGAATTTAATATTTGTAATTATTATTACTTATTGTTTATTTACTCAACTGTATGACACATTGGTGCCACCATTACACTACTGCAATACCACCATTACACTACTGCAATAATACGAAGGATTTTTCAGTGAAGTCTAAAACTAGCGCTACCAAAAATTTATTTATTAAGCTTAACCAATGGTCCCTTCATCACTTTCCTTTTAGTGTCCTTGCCATGCAATAATTTTATCGCTACCATGCTATCAATGTTCGAAGACATCATAATAATAATAAATAGCCTTTATTTCACTAAATCAACTCACAAACTACTACACATATATTCGAGTTGTTTGGACTGTTACCATCGTTTGTGGAATTTCAGTATTCAGATATTTCGGCAATTACTCCACTGTACAAGGGGAAAGTTTAGAAACAAAATAATGCCAATCTCGATAATCTGAATCTTTATGGTCCACAAACTTCACCACTGAACTATGCGGGGAAATTAAACAGATTTTTCAAACAATACGAGAAAACCATAATCAAATTTACCAAGGAAGCGAACTTTCCCATCTTCCTATGCAAAGTGAGACAACACATCATACCAAAACGCTTAATAGTTAAACCCGAATCACAAGCAATCGAACTAAGACTGGTGCTGAAAGGGTAGTAAAGCATTTGCTAGGGAAAGAATCAATTATTATCCCCTGGCAAAAATTAGAATTACGGAACAATGCGAGAACATTACACAGGAAATATAAGAAGAAGCCCATGAATAAGATTACGAAGACATTCATGCAGCAGTAATGAGGAATTACAAAAGAACTAATAATAATATGAAGGAAAAACATCGAAAGAAGCTGGAAGCACTAATGAGCCAAACAAGAACTGAGACAACAGATCCTGCGAAGACTGTCATCAAAGTGCTCAATAAAGGTATAAAATTCGCGGTAGATCCCAGAAAGATACTAACATGAGACATACTGGTAATAGAAACAGAAGCACAGAAAATGAAACACCAGAAGCAGTAGGGGAATATCATTGGAGAACAAAAACAGCGATAGATGTGGCAAAATCTAGACATATTGGAAACATTGGAAAAATATCACAAAGACAAACCAACTTAGCGGACAAGGTAGTCCTGACAAGGACTGTTGTTGCTTACTAAACGCATCAACGTAGTTGGTAATTCGTCTGGCTTGTGTATGCGTCTCGCTAATTTTTGTCGCTTGAATATGTCCTGTCTGAAATTTGAACTCGAACACGATATTCTGAATTTGTACAGTCTACACACTTCACCACTAACTGTAAGCTATCCAGAGACTTTCTTCTGGTTGTTTATGACCAGTAACGCTTTGTCTGTGCAGTTTTTAAATTTTAGTGTGTTGGTTATGCCTTTAAACTCTTGCATCGTGTCTTGTTCATCCGTGCGTATACTTCGTGCTCTGTCGTATCAACATCCGGTTACTCCAGTTCTAGTGTTGTGAAGATTATTGGAGTTGAAGTGAATATTGTCCCGTGTATTTTAATGTACTAAAACATCTAGGAAACGAACTTTGTTGTCTTTGTTCACTTTTATTGTGAATTTTCTATGGTGTTTAGATGTTATGTAAACCGGCCTATCGTATTTCACCATGTCATATGACGAAAGAGTTAACGTATTTGAGCCGGATCTTTGGCTTGAGATCATATGAATCCATTGCTCTTAGTTCAATCTTCCATATAGAAATTGCTTAGTATTGGGGATAGCGGGGACTCATAATCATTCCAAACTGCTCTTAATAGAATTTGGTCGTACACCTGAAAATATGTTGTGTTGATGCAAATTGATAGTAATTCTATGATGGTTTCTACACTCGGAGCTGTTTTTTCATATGCGTGGTATTTATTATGCTTATCAACGTCAAGATTTATGATCTCGTTGACTCAGTATTCCTTCTTAGAAATTGCCGATTGTGTTTTACTCAATATTAGAGTGATTATTACGGTAAGAAATTTTCTAGGGGTTGGCAGGGAGAACTCCTTGAACTAATAATTAGTTCTGAAACGCTAAATGCGGGGGCTTGCTGTGATTTATGCCTTAATGATTGATTAGGAAAGCTAACTTGTATTTGTATAGTGTTCTGTGTATTTTGGATTTCAGCGACGATGTGGAATCACTTTACAGTTGTTTATATTTGCCTGCTCTTAGAACATTCTGAATTTTGTTGTTATATATTGACACACCCATTATAACCGCATTAATTCTATCCCCATGATAGGTTTTAATTGATCTATAGATACCTTATTCTTTAGCGCAAAATTGGCCTGTCTTTGTGATATTTTTTGAATGTTTCCAATCTGTTTAGGTTTTGCCACATCTATCGCTGTTCTTGTTCTCCAACGATATTTCACTACTGCCTATGGTGTTTCATTTTCTGTGCGGCCGTTTCTTTTACCAGTATATCTAATGTTGGTATCTTTCTGGGGGCCACTGTAAATTTCATACATTTGTTGACAGTCCTTGCAGGATCTGTTGTCTCAGTTCTTGTTGTTTGGCTCATTAGTGTTTCCAGCTTCTTTCGATGTTTTTCCTTCATATGGTTATTAGTTCTTTGATAATTCCTCATTACTACTACATGAATGTCTTCGCAATCTTATTCATTGGTTTTTTCTTATATTTTCTGTCTAAAGTTCTCGCATTGTTCCGATATTCAGATTTTTGGGAATCGATAGTAATTGATTCTTTCCCTAACCAATGCTTTGCTGGCCTTTCAGCACGATTGTTTGTGACTGGAGGTTTAATTATTAAGAATTTTGGTGTGATGTTTGTCTTATTTTGCACAGGAAGATGGGAAAGTTCGCTTCCTTGGTAAGTGTGATCATGGTTTTCTCGTATTGTTTGAAAGATTTGTTGAATTCTCCCGTATAGTTTAGTGATGAAGTGTGTGAACTATAAAAATTTGGATTGTCGAGATTGACATTACTCTGCTTTTAAACTTTTCTCTTGATCTATGGAATATTGATTTTAATTTAAAGAAAATATGCCTAAATCTAGTTATCCATAATTTAAAATCTAATCCCTAATAGTGTGTATGCAATCACATATGAATAACAATAGTATTCTGCAGCGCTTAAGATTCTTGTATGTATATATATATATATATATATATATATATATATATATATATATATGTTTTGCCACTGTAATTTTGGTTTCTTAAAAGCACGCTGTATATTTCACGTATAAAGGCTTTCAGTTAATAGCGCAATCGATATTGATATGTTATTATGTAGTTTGGAAATATTGTAAGTGAACTCCGTCTCAAACAACGAGGTTCTATGGTAAGATTGTATTATAGATATCTCCCCATTACGTCCATTTTTACCCACCATCCCTCTTAAAGATAATTTTTTATTTTATAAATTCCCTGGTTAAACGATGTTCATAATTTTTGAAATATGTAGAGTGGAGGCGATGATTTATCATGTTCAACCATTTTGTACGAGGTGTCGATATGCCACAAGGTAATTATATACACTGAGAACGATCTGTTAGATAGCTAACAATTAAATTCATGGTGCCTCTACCAAAACCAAAGGAACCCAATTTAACTAACAATTCACAAGATATTACACCAAATGTCTTTATATAGTCCAATAATGTTAACAAAGTTAATTTATTTTTATCCGAAGCCGAAATAATATCATCCGCAATATTTAATGGAGCAGTCGCAACTGCGCCTTGTTATGAATCCTGACTGACAATTTGGCAGAATATTATTTTTTAGTAGAAATTAATTGATTTGATGACAAATGATCTATTCTCTTAATATATTGTAGATAAGGTTGGTAAAATATTTATCGATCTTAAATCAGCATAATTTAAACGATTTCTTTTTCTTTAGAATAGGTATGATTAAAGCATTTTTCCAAGCTTTCGAAAATTAATTATATGAGTCACATAATGTATTATCGCGCAACAACAAAAGATAATCGTATTTTTATTAATACCGTCAACGCCAGATGAATTCGATCTAATCATATACAGGAAGCACGTGTCTTCACTCTTTGCATTCATACAGTAGGAGTTATAGAATGCAGTCTAATTATTATCGACTTTGAAGTGAGGTAATGAATCGATAAAGAAGTAGTCGATTTGATCAGGATTTAATAAATTATCTGAGAGAATACCACCACCCTCATAAATAATACCAAATGCCCTGAAATTGTTCAAAAGTTTCATACTATTATTCTCCTAAATTATGAAGGAGACTATTCCATTTTTCGAAGACATGACGGGAACTATTCCATCTTTTTAGGTTTCCTTTTTTCTCAAGAATATAGATGAAATTTCAGATCAGGTTAAAAACAAAACTATACAGAGGATAAAGTATTCCCTTGATATTTTTTAAAAATTCTGTTATGACAATGGTCGCGCTTGGGTGCGCTTTATCGCGGTAAAGCTTCAATTTTTCCAATCGGCTTAGATAACTTTGTAATCCTTTATTAACTTCAAGTTTTTTTTAATAATTAGCAGTTACTGTAGTATCATAATAAGGTCTTATGCGTATACATCATGCCCTTGCAATAAAGTTATGGATTTTTGTGGATTTCCTATTTTCTTTACTTATTGCATCCTCATCTGCTCTATCCTCGGATTATAATAATACACATGAGGTTCATCCGCAATAATAATCGTCTTTTATCACACTTTAATTTCTTCTTGAACACATTGTTTTGAGTCCTCATAAACCGCTACTTCATTCACTTTTTGATTCGAAGATAGCAATCGTATAATCCAGTTATTACCTTCTACGTTGATATGAAGTGTGCTAAGAGGGTTAAATGGCCCCTTAATTAATTTAAATAACTAATGAAGATAATATTATTAAATAGTTAATATTAATTTGCACGTGGTGGTTAGTAAATTTATTACGAACGCCTGTCCGGCTAGCCGAAGCGCTGAAATGAATGCAA
Organism: Dermolepida albohirtum; assembly: GCA_031893035.1. Lineage (NCBI taxonomy): Eukaryota > Metazoa > Arthropoda > Insecta > Coleoptera > Scarabaeidae > Dermolepida > Dermolepida albohirtum. The sequence goes on along the minus strand of JAVIWB010000920.1, from coordinate 32,613 downwards.
ATTTAATGCAGAATTTAATAATTAATAAATGTTTACATTGACCATCAAAAATCCAGGACGTGTACCTCGCTGAAAGAAAGATTATTAGTGGAAATAAAACAGCAAGATTACCCTTAAAATTTTATTCACTAATTCAAAATAATTCTTAAAGCTTGAGTATATGTTAGTTAATAGGAGTGAGTGCAATAGATAAAACAAGATATGCGTAATGGCAAATCTGTAATAAAAGTAAATCTACTGATATAAAGCTGTGGAATAAAATATAAAAAGGATTAGATTAAAACATGTATCGAACGATACGTGAGGTACTTGCGTGTCTCTGTGTGTGGGTTTGTGTATCCTGGGCCAGCATACTATGTATATTTTACGTGGAAACTTAATACCATGAATGAAGTAAATAAATGTATGTATTTAAGAAATATGTATATTTATCCTTCTGGCAGAGTACAATAATATGTATTTAAAATATATTATTTACCCTATCTGAAACCTGGATTAATTTAACATGGAGGTCTTGCATTAGACTTTAAATTAAATTAATTTTGTTTGTCCAAGATTTAGTAATCGATTTGATAAAAGATTTCCTACTAAATTCTACCATAGTTCGTTTCAAGAAATTTTAAAGAAACACACAGATAATTACATACGTAAACAGTCATACACCTGTCACGAATATAGAGAAATTAGATTTTTTTTAATAATAGATTGCTTTCAACTCCATTACCAACAATAAATTTTGAAAATGAGCTAGTTTACATATTTATAGTCGCAGAATTAAATGGTTTTGACAAGAAAATAGTTTTGAAAATCAAGAATAAACTAAAAGAAAAAGTAAAAATTTTCAAATATCACAGTATTACCGAACACGAATAATAACAAAAAATTCTGCAAAAGAACTTTTCACAAAATTTCCCTTAATAGTATCAAGTCTATCAAAAGAGTTGGGTATTTATAAAATAAACTGGGATTCTTGTCCAAATTATGCATAAAAAAACAGAAAGTAATATTCAAATATAATATAAACAACACATTGCCCATCTAAGGCTACATAAGACTAATAAATCAACATTAACTCTACATTGTATAAATACAGGTCATAACATTAGTTTAAAAAATGTAGAATTAGTTAAACAAAGTAATAGGGGAAATTTAAATAGGTGGGAAACCATATATATGAAAACATAAAAAATAACCTTCTAAATAACGATGTCTCACCTCTTAACAACAAGCTATTGTCATTTACACACACATTAAAAGATAATTAAGGATTTCTTGAAAGTATAACGTTTAGTTCCATATCCCCCTTTTATAATCTTATCACTTATCATTATAAGAATTTACATTTCTGGTCATTTCTTCACATAGTTTACATTTTCTATTAAAATTTTTCGTAGATTATATTAGACATATCTTTTATATCTTTTATATCGTTCTATTGTGCCATTTTATTGCTTAATCTATGGAGGTAAGCAAGGATTTTATATGTCTCGCTTTATTACTTTAAAATTTTCTAATTTGCTACTGAGATTCAGAATTTGTATATAAACTCGTAAGAAAGAAGTCTAAGCCAGTTACTACTGTGTGCAGTACACACAAAATGTACATCTGGTATTTTAAAATTAAAACATGTTTTGTGAAAATACAGATATTATATTTGAATAATAGATTGGAAAATAGTCGTAAAAACTAACACAGTATATTACAAATTCACCCCAGAGAGTATTCTTGAAAATTATTATAAGTATACTGGGACAGGGCAATACACACAGATAATCAAATTACTAAAAACAGGTCAGACATTATACTTATTGTTAAAAAACAAATGAAAACTTAGATAATAGATATTAGAATGCCAAATGAAAGAAACGTTGTATGTACATGTTTCTTCTTCCTGGATCACATATCCGAACCAACTATCTCGTGTCTTTCTGTAACTCTTTAGGATTGCCTTGAACTTTTTCCACGCACGTATTTCTTTATTATATTAAAAAAAAAACAGACATATTCTGTATAATAAATTCACTTGTAATCGCACACGTTGTTTTACCTTTATGATACTTTAGAATAACTATTTTCTGTACTTTTTTATAAAAAAGTTCAAGAACAACCAAATATGTAATTTCTACATCAAAAATCCTTACACATCAACTCTCTTGACATTGCTGATAAGATTTCAATGAATATGATTAGTCGAAATATATATTTTTTTATCACAACGCACATAACCATTTTATTAAGAAAAATCAATTCTTGTCCCAAAATTTAGTAGTCAGTATTTTCGAACACCAAATAAGAGCATAAGTTTTAATAAAAAAATGAAAATTTATTATAAATATGATATTGAAACGATGTTGAAATTCTTGCTAATTTTAACTTTTTAACGATTTAAAGTCTAAAGTCGGAAGGTCTTGGCAAACTGTTAGGCCTACTATAAAAAATTGGAAAATGAAAACGTGCAATAAGAAAAAAATGGAAGAAGAACTTTCAAAAAGTTTGTAAAGTCAATGATGATGATCATTTATATTAATTAGTTCAATATTTTTTGCTTTTCCTTTAATCTCGGTAGATGAATTCATTTTTAAATAAATAATCCTACTTTATGATTAAGCCTGCGGAAACGAGTGCGCACTCATTGGCGGCGATGATGTACAATATTTCGAAAGCAGTCGAATGTATTCGAGATCGAGGTTCATATACGTAGGGTATGTGTATGAATGCAGGATTAGATTAATGATAGCGAATAAACAGTGTTCTTTGTTATGTTAGACGAGTGTTAATAGATTTCTTAACCGATTTTCAACATTAGAATAAACTGACACTATTATTAAATGTATTGTTTGCAATATCAACATTCTACTATATAGTATTTTTGTGTGTAAAAGACATGTTAACGTGATGTACCATATTATAAACTTCTATTTAAGATTATTTTTATGTAAAGTGTATGCAACATTCCACAAAATATTGTAGACAATGAAGTATTTCGAAACTTTTGTCGGAAATAAGTTCCGGAATGGAGATTGCCAACAAAAGGTCAATTATAGTATAATTTTCTTCGGGTGAAAAACACGATTACGGATCAAACAGAAGCAGAGTATAAATATCAAAAAATATGACTGATGGTAGATGAAACAACGAATGCAAGTAAGAATAGTATTTAAAAAGCAGCGAGACTTCTTTGGCTCTTCTTTTACATAGTAGAATATTACAGAAGACAAACGCGGAAAGGATAGTAGCAACTATAAGACATATCTTTGGGTAGTTCAATATATCGGCAACTCAACTTATAATGTTGGCTACAGATGGGGGTTCGAATATGGTTAAAGCTGGAAAGTTACTAAAACAATCTTATCCTCAATTGCTTGATGTAACCTGTTTGCTTCATGCCTGTCATCTTGTAGTTGAATTTATTAGAAACAGTTATCCAAAATTAGACCAATTTATAGTTTCTACCAAAAAAGTTTTTACTAATTCTCCAAAACGCATTCGTGAGTTTAAACAGGCTTGTCCGGACATTCTTTAGCCACCACAGCCGGTATTGACGAGATGAAGCACGTGGCTTAAAGCTGTTTATATATTATGAGAAATTTTTACATATTATTAAACCTGTATCTTAAATTTAAAGATGCTCAAGCAATTTCAGTAAGTCAGCGACTGGTTTCAAATACCGAAATTCATACTCAAATAGAGCAAATTTCCGAAAATTATTCAATTCTTTCAGATACTATTTCCAAATTAGAGAACACCAAGCTGTCATTACATGAAGCGCTAAATATAGTACATTACCCTACGTTGGGAAATCTAACAGATAGTATAGGAAGATTAACAACCGATAAATTGTATGCAATTATAAATAAGAATCCGGATTTTCAAACTATAGTACGTATAGACAAGAATTTAACTAAAAACCAAGAATGTGAATATGATGCGAAGTCCTTTTTAAATTCGCGAATGTCATGTCATTAGACGCAGAACGCTCCTTTTTCAATTACACCAACATATTTTCACCTCGCCGTAGGAGTATGACTGAATCAGCACTAGAAGGCATACTAATGACACAATACTAAAGCGAATTTTTACGTAATTCTACATCAACAATACAAAAAAGAAAATAAATAGTAAGTAATTACATTTGTTATCTTTAATATTGATAGTAACTAAGCCGTACGCTACTGCGAAAGCACTCGTTTCTGCAGCCTTGTTTAAGATATTCTAACTAAGGATTTAAAAAATAACACGCTGCTTGTATAATCGAATTTACTAGATGTTAAGTGCTCAGTTTATATAAGTAAAACACAAATACAAAATTCCAATGCCAATATGAAAAACAAGAAACAGAAAGATCGCGTGTATGTTTCATTGGATCCTTGAAATGTACGACAAATGTAATGTGTGCAAAGTGTCCGTATTATATAATGCATTGCGTTTTCCGTTATTAGTACTAAAAATACTCGAACACTGATTAGTAGGATCTTAGGAAAATAATAACGACTTAAACAAATTAATAATAAGTCATAGAATATATAGCCTAATCACAAGTTATATAAAAAAATATGATGTATATATTTCCAAGCATTTGAATAATTTAAAATACGCTCTTTAATAGCGTAAATGACAAATACAGCCAATATTTCAGTAGGTATCTGTTCGACCTTCAAATTTATACAGAGGAAAGTTAATTTAGGAATTATAAATATAAAATAGGAAATGTGTTGAATAGAAACACAAAATATCTTCAAAAAATGTTGCTGACGCATGATTCTTGCTGCTTACATAAATCCGTCAAATCAGGAATGTAGTTTTTCTGAGGCGAACACATTTTCGAACTTTTCCCATTCTTTGGCAACAGGGAAATGACGATTAGAAAAAAATCTATATTTATGACTTCAAGATAAGGATAAAAACAACGGATGTTATATAAAATTTCTGTAGTACGCGCGATAAAGATGGTATTAGTAATCGGAATTGTTCTTGAACAAAAAACTTGCAACCAAATGTAATCACTTGACACGGATTGAAAATTTAGAAAATGGACTATACGCGAATTAACCGAAGAAAGAAGAGATCAAGGAGGAATCCTAATGTTATAACTAGCTGAGATAAAAGTACGTCTATTTATAGAACAAGAGGAAGGAAAAGGTGTTAGCTTTCTAGTAAAAAAAAACATAACAAAGCATTTATCGATATGCATAGACGAACGATTAATAACAGACCAATCAATGATAACATGAATATTCTCTTGTAAGTGCATAACATCCGCAATCTTAATATCAGCAATATAACCTAAGGCACTAGAAGGAAAATATAAGCAAATCATTTATAGAAAGTAAGAATGCCTGTGGATCAAGACTCGACCCTTCGGGGAACCCTGAAGATATATGTAAAAATACTGGATGAGTAGTCGTAGCCACTATAGAAAACATTGTCGATTCTGTTGTTCAAAGTCTAAGAAGGCAGAGAGAAAATCCAAAACAAGAAAGTTTACTACTATACTAATTGAATACTTGGCGAAAATCTAAATAAATTCAGTTAGCCTGACTCTGACAATCAACAGTATCACTAACATGATGTGCGTGAAAGTTACTAGGTTAATCACAATGGATATTTCAGAGCAAAAACCATGCTGCCGCGGAAAAATATAATAAGAAATATTTTGAAATATACAACTGTGTAAATACTGCTCGTATATTTTAGCAAAATTAGAAATAATAGCAATGAAAAGATAGTTTATTTTCGATTCGTCATACTTGTTACCAACGGAAAGAATTCTAGCATGTCTCAACAATTTCGGAAATACAGATGTACAAATGAAAGTATGTACTAATATATACAAAGCAGTTGCAAGAATCTGCTTCTAGGCTTCCGGGCTGGAACCGCGTCACTTGTATATCTGCCGACGTTTCGTACCCATTTGTCTGGGACATCTTCAAGGCTCAACTACTGCACTGAAACTGGTTTCCAGTTTCAGTGCAGTAGAAAAGAGGTTCTATAAAGTTTGAATTTTGAAGATAACGGAATGTTATATATATGTTAAATAAATAAATATTGTATTATTCTAATTAAATTCTAAACACTTATTTGCAAAAGCGTAAGAAAGTATACATTGAGTTTTTTTTAATAAAGGTTGATAGAATATTTCATGGTCTTGCTATAAAATAAAGCTTTATATTATTTTAAAGAATTAATAATTGGCGAAAAATTCAAATAGACGATCATTCTTATAAATCGTTCATAGTAGACAATGAGCCTAAAAAGGGAATAAAGTATCAATTAATACAAGGTAAAATAATATTAGTTAAAGATAAGAAGAAAGAGTACATGTATTGAAAATTGTCTATTATATTAGAAAGGACTTTTATTATGTCTAATATGAATTTATCTACAAGATAAAGGAAAAACAAAAATTTATAATGTGTTTACATCAATAAAATATATAAATTATTCTTGAAAATTAAAAGGAAAAGAGAGGAGGAGATAATAATGCATATAAAGTAGGAAATTGAGAGAAATATAAGGTAAACGTTTTAAAGGGATATTGTTGGTATAGATTGTAAATAACAAATTAAATTCTTAAAAAAGACAAGGTTATGTTAATGTTAAATTTTAAAAGCATATTAAATTGAAAAGTTTAAATATTTTATACAAATAAAAGTAATAAGGTATTAAAATATAAATGTAATTTAAAAATTTATAATTAATTTAATTTATTGATAGCTTAACAAGAATAAAGAAGAAAATACTTCTTATGTTTTCTCTGTGTTCCTATTGGCTAATTTAAATATTTAAAACCTTATAAATATGACGGATTTAAAACAGAAAGAAGTTCAGTGTAATTAATTGCCCAGTAAACATATATTAATTTGCTGAAAAGAAAGACAAAATAAAAACGTGAAAAATAAACACTGAAAAAAATCATCGATACTTATGTTTATTTATTAAAGATCATCATATGGAAGTGTAAGTGATACTTGAGTTATTAAAAGTGTAAAATAAACTTACTAAAGTAAACTATAATAAGTGAAAACAAATACCATTAACTAAGACAAAATAAGTTATAAATGAAATGGATGGTGCTCAGGTATGACTTCTACATGAGATGGAAATAAATATAATGAACTAAATAAGAGATAAGAAAAGAAAATATGTGCATTAAAATAGACAATATGTAAAGGTACCGAGAAACATTAATATATTTAAAAGCAGACTAGGAAAAAATTCTGCTCGCGAGCACAATTTTATTTAATTCGTTCGTTTTAAAATTTGTGCTCGCGAGTTTTATTATTTAACTCGCGAGCACAAATTCAACTCGTGAGCAGAGTAGGAAAAAATTCTACACTCGAGCACAATTTTATTTAATTCGTTCGCTTTAAAATTTGTGCTCGCGAGTTTTATTATTTAACTCGCGAGCACAAACTCAACTCGTAAGAATAGTTCTTTTTAATATAGAAAATATAACACGCTCGAATTGAATTCGTTCGCGAACGAGCTTAATTCGAGCACTTAAAAAGTGAAGTTATATTAATTTAAATATTTAAATTCTAAAAGAAAATTAAAGAATAAGATATTTATCTTGTAGTTTAATTAAAGTTAATATCTAAAAATAAATGTTATATTGTTTAGTGATGTAAATAGGGTTTTATTTTGTTGAAAGTTATAAAATATTGTTTATTAAAAAACTTAAAATCTTTTACTTTATTAAATTTAAATAAAATAAATCATCAATCAATTAATCAATAAAAACAAATTAAAAAATATGCAATATATATATATATATATATATATATATATATATATATATATATATATATATATTTATTTAAATTACTTTGATTATAGTGATAAATTATAGTAAAGAAATTCAATATATTCAATATGTTAAAAGAACCTAATCACTTAAGGTTGATATATAACCCCTTTCCACATTAATTTTCGTATTCTATATACGTATTTCGACAACTAAGTTCACATCATCAGCACATAATTAAATAGTGTCGCACCTGGAAAACTACGGCAAAACATCCATACGAAACAAAATCCGTACACGATCCGTACCGTTGAAAACCAAAACGCACACCGTATATTCGTTTCACATAATTTTTTGACGAACTAAGTTGTCGGAATGCGTGTACAGAATACGAAAATTAATGTATAAAGGGGTTATATATATCAGCCTTCAGTGATTAGGTTAATCAACTACAGGCTCTGTCAAAATTACCATGTTAGAAGAATATATAGATTTCAAAAATAACTAAAAGTGAATATATACCTCAAGTCTATTTAAAAATTATGAAAAAGAATAGTTTATTAAGTATCATAGCTGGCAGATATATTGATCTTTCTGTACTTATTTATGAATAAACATTATCATAGCGAAGTACGAATCTGACAGATTAAGAATAATTAAATGAGTTTTCAAATAGTTATAAAATATATTATGTACTGAACTGCATAAGACAAAAGCAAGTAACTTAATTTATTAAAATTTAATTTATTCACTATAAAAACATTTACAAATATTAATCATGTCGTCAAAGTTTAAATATTATTGTATGTATATACATAGTATATTGTACATATATATATATATATATATATATATATAAATTATATTAGTTAATAATTAAATAGAATTTCCAATTAATTTATAGGATAACTATTCTGATAGTACGATTTTATGAATAACATATATAAATATGTTTTTGTATAAATGTAATAACCTAATTGTTTAGATATAAATTTTTTAATTAAATTTCGTTTACTGTATTTTATTAATGTTCATTCAATCTATTCATATGATGATTGTGTACATAAAAAATCAAACGAAAGAATTATTCGCATATTACGCGCTATATTAACTTAAATACAAATCACTAATATGTTATGAATCATAGACATGCTCGAACTAACAATATTTTGTTTACGTGCTGTAAAGGCCATCCTACATGAATTCGGCAGATATATTTTCATGTATATTGTAAACCATTTTGTGATACTTACTGTACAAATAACCTTCATGTTTTTATCGCTTTTTCGTGATGATAGTTTCTTTGACTTCATCTAGTTATAAAAAATTTTGTACATGTCTAATAGAAACAAAACGCTCTGAACACATTTGCATTACAATTGGCAAAAGTATAGACAAACTTATTTATGATAATAGTTTTTCAGTTAGAGCAAGCGTAGTTAGCGTTAGAAATAGTGTTAAAAGAACACAATGGACCTCAAAATACTGTGCGAATGTACTTTGATCTACTGATTATATTCGTTGATATAAATTCAATACGAGTATAAAGACATTACAGTGATCGTCTTTTAATAGGCATTTTCCGAATAATTAGCCTTCTAGGTCACCAAATACCAATCCGGCTGACTACTAGTTTTGAGGTTACCTCAAAAGAAGGATATCTTTAAATCGAATTACTACTCGAGAGGAACTGAAGCAGTCGATATCACATGTGAAAGAGAATAAAACTGAGGAATACCCTTTCTAGCGCTCTTCATAATTTAGAAAAAACCCTATTTTTAATTGAACACGAGAGTAGCGATTATATTTAAGTTTTTCTTGTTTCTCTTTTTTAAAATATAACCCTTTTGCTGTGAACAATTTTGTGTTTTTACCATTTCAAACTAGGGAATTACTTTTGAGTACTATTATATCGGGTGATTCATTATGATGTACTTTTTTCAATAGCAATTTTTCTACAGATAAAAAGTGAATTATGTCAAACTTTCACGCTATTTTAGTTAAGTATTGTTTGATATTTTATTATGGAAAGATTCGGCACAGCGTCTGCAAATTATTCACCTACATTATGAAAATCAGCGTTCCACGAGAAATGTGTTTCGTGCCCTTAAAACAATTTATGGTCTTCGTAATCGTCCCACCAAACGCACAATTCGCTACACCATCGAAAAATTTTGAAAGGCATTTTTCATTATTGGGTAATACGCGGCTAAATAGACCACATCCAACACGTAGTGAAAAAAAATATAGCTATGGTATCTGCGCGATGACCGTGAAAATCGATTCGACGTAGATCACAATAGTAGGCTTATTGTATGCCACAGCTTGACGTATTTTACGCAAAGATCATAGTTTAAAAGCATACAAAATTCAACTTGTTCAATAATAGAAAGTGGCCGACCTTTCGAAAAGGCACCATTTCTGTTTTTGCGCATTTGAATAATTTGAAGGAGATCCAATGTTTTCAACGATGTTCAACGATAAGGACTATTTCTGGCTTAATGGCTACGTCAAAAAGCAAAATTGCCATATTTGGAGTGATAAGCAACACAGGGAGTTTCAAGAGTTGCCATTACATCCAGACAAAGCTACGGTTTAATATGGTTGATGAGCAAACTAGAATTGAACAATTGGAAGCTAACATTACCCGTGTTATTCGCCAAATACAATTTGAAATGCTCGAAAGCGTCATCGAAAATTGGATCTTCAGAATGGAGGCGCAGTTACGGCCAACATTTGAAAGAAATAATTTTTACAGAATAAATGTTAAATGGTTCTTTTGTATGATAATAAAAAATACCCGATAAAAGAGAAGTTTTTATTTTATTTATTTTTAAAAAAAATGCCGCCATGTGAATCTCCCTTTATATCAGCTGTCTGTTTATGGAATTAGGATTATCTTATCGTTAGAAAGTTAATCAAAAACAAAATACTATACCAAGCAATATTAGACCGATAAGTTAAAAATAAAAAAGTTTTGTCTATAATCGTTAATAAAAAAAATGAAATACATGTATCAAGCCTAGAAACGAGTTTCATTATTCCATTACATCATAAATCAATCATAACGCACTAAATGCATAAAATTTAGTGAAACATATCATTGAGATAAATTGTAAATACTTACCAGGATTCTATAGTCTAATCTGTCCTAAATAATTGTGTTTAAAGTCTTTAGTTACGTAGAGAGTAGTGAATACGAATGGTCTCTGGGTAAGTTTAATTTGCAATAAATATCGAAAATAGTTTAGTATAAATATGACTGTATAGACACGAGATATGTTTCATAGAATATTTATATTACTTTTGCTACACCGCTTAACCCTGATGGAGAGTGGACTTCGCTACTCTTCCGATAAATTTTTTAATAGTTTACAGGAATCATTAAAAAAATTAAGGTATTCTCAATATTTAAAAAAAGAGTTCGTGATTTCTTAATTGACATTGAACCATACAGTATATTTGAATATATAAATCGTGGTTCTCTACAGCAAAAATATGATGTGTAAGAATATGTTTGTTGTAGTATATTGTATTGCATCTGTCATGATGTTTGCATTTTCTTTTCTTTCTTTGTACAATTAATTGCAATAAAGTTATTATTATTATTATTATTATTCAATTTGAATTTTGATAGAAGTTTATGAACTTTGAGTGTGAGCAGAAAAATGCCCCACGATGTGGAGCCAATTTACTATTGACGTTGGAAATGTGCTAATATGACAATTGGTTCATGTTTTGGCGTCAATTTTCTTGTTACACTTGAGAAAGAACATCATTTGACTGCGCTTTACGAAGCAACTAGCTATAGCGATACTATAAATGAATGAAAATTAATAATTCACGAAGAAAGAAAATGTTGCAGTACATGCGAAAATGTGCAAAAATGTCAGTAAAGCAGTAGCAAGATTCTCCTTAAAATTTTATTAAACTAAATTAAATTTAAAATGTTAAAACTTTGAATAAATTAGAAATCTATAAACAAGAAGTATGGACTACAGGAATAAAATATACAAGGATTGGTTAAAAAGTAGTTATCGGGCGATACATTGTTATACTTGCCTGTGTATCCTGGCATAGAACTGTTGCTCACCACAAACACGTTGTATGGAAATGTGAAGGCACTAATGTACGGATTAAGTGAAATATAAATTGTCTAGGGCTTCGATTTTTAAAAGACCTTGTCTTCTAAAGGAACCGATGGGACAGAGGGTAATTATCATGGTCAACTAGAGATTGGTGAATGACTACAGGAAAAGACTCTTAAAATGAAGAAATAATGAATTATATCCGTACAAGTGTAATCACTTATTATCTGAAAAAAAACTTCTATCTATATCTACTTCCTGAAGATTTTCATTAAAATCATTACAATAATTTAACCGTTGTTCGAAATTCTGATAACGCGTTTTAAAGAAATTGCCCGGAAAATAATTTCTATCATAAAACTGTTTCAAAGTGTTTTCCATTATGAAAAAATATATACCTATAGAATAACGTTTACCCAGAAATTAATAAGAAATAATGCAGACTGTAGATTGCAGTTTTGCGAAGAAATAACAAACAAATTGGATAGAAATGAGATATTCTTGTTAATACTCCCTTTCCAGATGAAACGTCTTTCATTCTGAATAGGAAATTAGATTGGCAGAACTGTGGGTACTGGTTAAAACAGAATCCTCATTGGTTGCGCGAAACATGTCCAATATCCTCAAAAGTTTTGGGCAAATATCACCGCCAACCATACAATTAGACCAATTTTTATTGAAAAAAATTTGTCATCTAAAAAAGGATGAACTTATTCCTGTGCAAACTTGTATCCAAACTCAGATTCAACTTTATCGAATAGAAGTATTTGGTTTTAACAAAACGGGGCAATACTTAACTACGCTCTAATTGTAAAAAACTATCTAGGCGAAATCTTTTCGAATAGATGGGTTGGACGAAGGTGTACCATTAAATGATTAGCTATATCACCAGATCTTACAATTTTAGATTCTTTTATGGGTCTATCTCGAGAGTGAAGTGTGTTTAACAAAATCGGATAACATTGATGGTCTCAAAGACAGCTTATGCAAAGAAATACAAAATATTTCATCTAGAGTTCTAGAGAAAATTTGACAGGCGTTTTAATACGGACTAGATTTTAGTCAAGAAATCAATGGAAATAAAAATTTTAATATTTAATATAGTAAAGCAAATAACAAGAGGCTAAGTAGAAAAATTATATTTTGAGAGGGTCCATTTCACTTATTATATTTTATGTTTTCATTAAATCACTTAAAAGGTCATTATCTTTATTATTTAAACATGAAGTATTGTAAATCGTTATACTCAAATGATCAAGTAGAATTAAGAAATATAGAATATACAGGACGATCCATTTAACAAAGGGCACCAATCAATCACTGCAAATACTTGAACGGCTGTGCTTTGAAATATTTACTTAAAAAATATTAAATTCAGTTTAAAAATTAACCTGTCCAAACATTTTTCATAATCTTCTAAAATAACGTAAAACAATTTCATTCCCTGTGCTATCCACACTGTATAAGCTATAAGTAATGTACCAAATGAACATAATTCATGCAAATAATAACCTCGATAGTTACAGACGAGAAGAATATTTTTACCATGTGTTGCAAATAGTTCCTATGGCAAATTAATTTCTTCAAATTACTGTATAAGAAAATCAAAACTAGCCTAATTATTAATAATATTTAAAATACTCATTTAAAGCTATTTACATTACGTTAAAATAAATATTTTAAAAAACATATTTTTAGAACACTGAACAATACAAATCATAAAAGCAAATAATCCGTACTTTAGATAGAACATATCTGTGTGCTATATATTAGGTACTACATATGTAGAGTATGAGTAATTTAAGTACATTACTAGCACGTTTAATTCTCTGAAAGCAACATAATAAATTGTTCTTTTATCTTTTTCGTTTCCTTCAATCAAAAACCAATTTTATGTATTCTTATGTTTCTTTAATTTCCCCATTTTACGGAATACTTTTGGTGTTTAAATCGTTTATTATATCAGAATCGTTTATCCTGCCACTGTGTTTTAATTTATTTTGTATACGAGATCGGGAACTTTAATAGTGGTAATTACTGTGGAAGAAAATCGAGATGGAGTGAATTATTAACACGGCTATATGTCTTACATATATATAATAAATGTACTGTACCGAAGCGCATGCGATATGACGAGAAAGGAATGTCTTCCATAAGTTACTTGTCTAAAGTGTTATGGTCTGTTTTTCCGTCATACTCAGAAAAGAGGAGCAACGAAGTTAGTTGAAAATTGCTCTTGGTCGCACAGCAAGACAATGTCATGAAGGTCTTATTGAAGCGTGTGGGGAGCGTTATCATATCAAACAGTAGCAAGGTGGGTTAAAGTTTTCAATGAGGGACGTGAGAGGGTGACAGATGTGGTTCGACCAGGTCACTCTAGTGTCAATTAAGACCAGGTGTAGGCTGTTGCCGCGTTGTTAGACACAGATCGACGTTAGACCATTCGGGAATTGGGATAGAATTATCGCAAACGACTGTGCTGCATATTCTAAATCGCTTGGGAAGGAGGAAAATTGCATCGCGGTGGATTTCCCACAACAATGGATCCGCACTTTCTAACGTCGCATTATAACAATCTATGGGACATAGGCCAGATCGTGCGAACCTAAACTTAAACGCCATCCAATAAAGTTGTACTTCATTCCGGATCACCACGTCAAACAATAATTCGTCCTACCGCCACTAATGTGAAGGTTTTAGTGAATCTTGTGTACGACTGTGATGAAGTCATCCTAGTGTATGCCATAACTCAACATTAGACTGTTAATGTAAAATATTTTCTTAAATTTTTGGAACATAGTCCAAGGCGAGCGTTACGAAAAAAACGACCGCACTTTTTCTCAAAACTTTCTCATCATTTTGCATGATAATGCTAGGGTGCACACAGCACACCCTTTACTAATCGCTGAGCTTGGGAAATACTTTTCCATACACCATATTCACCGCATTTATAAACCACTTCGTTCATTCATCATCATTCATTCAACATTCTATTCCGTACTGTTCCCAAGATTATATAAGCAATAGATCTCTCCATCAGAACTATCGCCAGAACAAGCATTGCTAAAGGCATACTACGACTTTCGCATCGCTGGCAATGAGTTATTGATAATGCTGGTGCCTATATTGAAGGGCTGTAGGAGTTTCATGTACCATTTTTGTACTATTAATAAATAAATAGTTGCCGCTTTGTTATCTGCTAACTAAATTAAATGAAAGTGTTGACTAACAGAACGGCATGTAAATTAAGATGCTTTATTGAACCTCCCCTTGGAGTTTTCTGTCTTGTAACGTATTGGTTATAATACAAAATGCCTACAAGAGGAATTAGAAAGGTATTCTATCTAATAATGAAATAAAAGATGATTTTTTTGATAATTTTTTTTTTGATATTCATCACACCTACACTACCTGTGCTGCAATCACTTCATTCGATCAGAAAATAATTTCTGTTGATCTTTAAAGTAGGCATGAATCTCCTCTTTTTAATTGATTGCCTTTTTCAAATGACGTTCTCCGAGGTGCTTGCACAAATTTCTAAATAAAAAAAAGTCTGACGAAGCTAGGTTCGTACTATATCGCGGGTAGTCCAGCTCAAAGAAGTTATACTCACAGATGATGCTGTTCTTTGACTGTAAAGTCGTACATTGTATGAAGAAGGAAGTAGGACTTCTTTGTGATACAAATCTGTTATTTTTGCAATTTTATCAAATAGTACTATAAATAACCACTATTATTGTTCTTTGCCAATAAATAAATTCCTTGGTACAAATAAACCCCATTCATCCTTGCTTTGCTGGCGTGTTTTTCCCAATGATTCTTATCTTGTAGCTTTAGAATTTCCCAGGTGTTATTTCTACTTTGTTTCTTGTTTCTGGGATTTGTTCTGTACATTGTCCATACTGTTTTTATAACTAGCAAAGGAGATAGTGTCCTGTTTGACCAAATCCCTCTTACCCGAGCAAGGCTAAATACAAAGGAGTTGTGGCTGGTGACCCCAGAGATACGTTAATTAACACTACTAAGCCTCTGAGGTATATTGCTAAGTTAATTAAGATTAGTTTGAATTAATCATTTTAACGAAGCTTCTAGTTCATTATACTCAACTCTGTTTTGTAGCACCTTAAAATTCCGTTTATTAAATTTGAGTTCGTCCGACCTGGAGCTGAATGTATCCATTCATCATATATGAGACTCGCTTAAGAAATCGAAAACTTTCCTAAACTAATTGTGAGTAGGTATACTGCTAATACCACACAATTTAGACGTATTCTAGATGACTAGATAGATAGATTGGTTATGCCCTAGAATTTATTCCACTGAGACTTTTCAGATTATTGTAATCCCGATGTCTATTTCCAGTCTCTTTGCTTCTCTGCATATGCTTGTTGAAGTTGGTCTTATTGCAGCTCCTTTGGTTTATATCTAAGCTTTCCACAATTTTATTATCTTCATTACATTAACTTTAGAAATTTCTATACTAACTTATCAGATCTCCCAGTCGGACATCAAATGGGTTTACTCTGCAGAGTTTGCCCTAAATAAACAAATTCCTTCGTATAGATAAACCTGATGTATCAGTGCTTTGCTGACTTGTTTTTTCCATGAATGATTCTTATTTTATACCTTTAGAATCTCTCATGTGTTATTTCTACTTTGTTTTTTGTTTCTTTGATTTATCCTGTACATGTTACATACTGTTTCTATAATTAGCAAAGGAGATAGCAGCCTGCTTGAGCAAATTCTTCTTGGCCGGGCAAGGCTAAATACAAAGGAGTTGTGACTGGTGTCTCCATAGGTATGTTAATTAACACTACTAAGCCTCTCATGTATATTACTAAGTTAATTAAGATTAGTTTGAATTAATTACTTTAACGAAGCATTTAGTTGATTACACCCACCTCTGTTTTATAGCGTCTTTAAATTCTGTTTGTCAAATTTGAATCCATCCAACCATTACATAAATAATAATATTTTTGTTTCAGAAACAAACAGCAATGACTATCACCGTGTGCATTTTGCTGGGCTTGGCTTTGTGTATTACAGCACAAAGTACGTCCTATAGATTACCAGATGATATTTCACCACTCCATTATGCAGTGAACATAGAAACTGATTTAGAACGTGGAATATTCATAGGAAGAACAATTATCGAGATGACAGTAGTAACCAGAACTAACGAGATAGTATTACACTCAAAGGACCTAGTTCTAAGCAGTGTATCAGTTGACAATGCAACCGTTTTATCCTATCCTATCGATACAACAACAGACTTCTTAACAATTCGCTTGGCTGAATATCTTACAGCTAACACTCGTGCAATATTGAGAATAGAATATAATGCCACACTGGGGACGGATAATGTAGGATACTATTTAGCTACATATCAAAACGAACAAAATCAGCTTAGGTATGTTCAGGTTTATGTAAGTTATTTATTAGATATCTCCGAACGTTTATAAATTACCAGGATATATATGTATATATACATATATATCCTGTATCCTACATTGTTGGCCATTGAATAGAATCACAAGGAAAGTTATTAATTCTGATAAATAGTATCGACACATAATGCATTTTCATTTCCATTTAATATTTCATATGCCCTTCCTTTGTTTTCATGATAAAAGCAATTCCTTTTGGCATACACTCAATTACCGCGGTGATACGGTTTGTAATTAGAGAACTATTTCGCCAAACGCCTTTAAGGTTTTTTATTAAATCTCGTTTTCTGTTGCAGTTCCATAATGATATTCTTTAATGTATTTATAAAATAAACTTCATATCGAGAAAAAATCCAATAGTTGTAAGTTATTCATATGTTCTTTCATAGAGTTTACTCTATGTTATAGAGTCTTGTCATGCTTAAAGACGATCATTTGCTTCCATCCAAATATTAATATAAGGTGCTAAGCACTCATTTATGTCTTTTTTATATTGACTTTGATCATCAATCCTTCGACAAGGTATAGTGGTCCTGAAACATCTACTTTGATACATAACCATTTATTACGCAAAGGGGATTTCTCACTGTTTTTGCGGTTTATTCTTCATTGAAACGTTCAGACGGTAAACTTCTCATATATGGAGCACGTTCTACTAACGTTTCTACATTTGATTCCTCACTAAAAATGACTTATGAAAAAATCGAAGCAATGAAATTTTACAACAGTTTAATAGTAGTAGTTAAATTTAGTTTTTGACGTTTATATTTTTCCAATCGTCCACTGTGTAATCTTTGTAAAGCTTGACAAAATATACCGTGCTTTCTTCATCCTTTTCGTCAATCTGTTTTATTTTCCTGTACATCTACACTTTAGTCTGATCTTTAGTCTTCGAACAGTTTGAACCCTTTTTCTTTAACGTTTGATGAATCGTCTTGAATGGCATTTGTCTGCCTTCTTTTCTTGTTTTGATAATTAAACGATGAACTGTAGTTTTTCTTGTTTGGCGACAATTTTATCAAGATGATACAGGGAATACTTTCTTTGATTAATTTCTCAACTCTCATTACAGTTTGATGAGAAACGTCTTTCAATGTTGTTTAGCGTTGCGAATACACTATTGTTTCGGAGAGTATTCTTGTCTCTTTTCATGTAATACGTTACTTGTTCTACCCACATCAGAATCAAATTAAAAATAAATTATTTATAAAACAAAAACCAATCACTAGAATATATTTAAAATAACACAAAATAAGGTTTATTTTAATATCAATGCATGTAGTTATTACTCCAAGAGGGTTAGAGATAAACTAAGCTCAGTTATTTCCACAAAGCAATTCGGTAGAAACCCTCGAGAGGCAGATAGTTCTAAAGTGTCATAAGTCACAAGTTAAATATATATATATATATATATATATATATATATATATATATATATGAGTAACATATTCTCGGGCTCTCGGCGATGTTGGTCAGAAGTTCTAGAAAGAATTGGCGTATCGATGTTTCGATGACATCTCCATCATCTTCAGAAGTTGTTTCGTGAAGCGTCAACCTGACACTATATATATATATATATATACCTACATATAAGGGTTTTCCAATAAGGACTTGACAACTTTTTTTCAAAATAAAATGCAGACCATTTGAGATATTTCAAAAACTTTATTATCGGGTTGAAGTACAATCAAAACATTTATGAATGGAACTCGATTTCGTTCATATGGCCACCGCGGGCACGTTTGCAGCTGTCGATTCGTTGGACCCAATTTTCGATGACTCGGTCACACAATTCGGCCGAAACGGCTGCTATTTCGCGTTCAATGTTGGCTCTAAGCTCTTCCAACGTTATCGGCTTGTTGGCATAGACCAATGACTTGACGTAGCCCCAAAAAAAAAAGTCTAGAGGCG
The DNA here is from genome assembly GCA_031893035.1 of Dermolepida albohirtum. Taxonomy (NCBI): domain Eukaryota; kingdom Metazoa; phylum Arthropoda; class Insecta; order Coleoptera; family Scarabaeidae; genus Dermolepida; species Dermolepida albohirtum. Next base: position 13,423 of record JAVIWB010000920.1, on the reverse strand, counting down.
TTAAATCGCACGAACGAGGCGGCCAATCGACTGGTCCATTTCTTGAGATAACACGCTCATCAAACTTACTCTTCAATAAATCGATTGTAACGGAGGCTGTGTGGCTTGTGGCACCGTCGTGCTGAAACCAGATGTTGTCTAAGTCCATATCTTCCAATTCGGGCCAAAAATAATCGGTAATCATGGCGCGATAACGATTACCATTCACAGTAACGTGACGATCATTATCGTTGACGAAAAAATATGGCCCTATGACGCCGCCGGCATGCAAACCGCACCAAACAGTTATTTTTTGTGGATGAAGTGGTGTTTCATGAAGCACATGTGGATTTTCACCCGACCAATAACGCATATTTTGCTTATTAACAAACCCATTGAGCCAAAAATGAGCTTCGTCACTGAAAATGATTTTCCGATGAAATTGATCATCTTGGCACATCTTTTCCAGAGCCCAATCGGAGAACGTACGTCGCTTCAAATGGTCCATTGGCTTCAATTCTTGAGTCAGCATGATCTTGTATAGGTGTAAACCAAGATCCTTACGGAAAATTCGCCATAAAGTGCTCTGGGCTATGCTCAACTCTTGAGAACGCTGTGGAATTGAATGATTTGGATCATTAGCTACGGACGTTTCAACGGCAGTGATATTTTCGACACTTCGACCAACCCGTTGTCTCACTGGCACGGCAACATCACACAACGAATATGTAGACTCAAATTTTTGCACTAAACTTGTTACTGTCTGTCTACTAGGGCGAGAATTACGACCGAAAATCTGATGTAATGCTCTTAAAGTAGCGGTCACCGGCTCCTAATTTCTGTAGTAAATTTTTATAATTTGCAGACGTTGTTCGTTCGTGTACTTTACCATGATGAAAATGTTAAGTTTACTGAATAAATTGACAGTGAGAGTTCGATGATTTGTGAAAGAGTGCGTTCACAAATTGAATTAAAAGTTGTCAAGTCCCTATTGGAAAACCCTTTATTAGTTAAATTTTGATTGAGACTGTGGACGATTAAATTAATCAATTAAGGTTAATATAATCCCCTCTACAGTAATTCTTGTATTCTGCATACGTATCTCGAGAGCCAAACACCTTGCGTATTTTGCCGTGGTTCTAGGTGCGACACTGTGATTAATTGTCTGCAGGTGATGACAACTTAATTGTCGAAATACTTATACAAAATACGAAATTATGTTAAATGTTATTATTATTACAATTTTTATACGAACTTTTTCAATTTCTTCTATTCAATTTGAAAAGCATTCACTTTTACAGACTATTAGCTGTTACCCATTTTGAACCTACTAATGCTAGAAGGGCTTTTCCTTGCTTCGATGAACCGTATTTCAAGGCGACTTTCCAGATTAGCTTGACAAGAAATAATCAATACATAACGACATCTAATATGGAACAAATAACGCAGTTGTGAGTATTGAAAACAAATTCTATTACAGTTAAAGTAGCTTCAGTATTCGTTTTCTAATTATTAAGCTAGCCATATACTTCTTGTAAGCAGCTTTAAATTTAAAATAAGAGGTGAGTAATATGTGTCGTATATTGAAATAGTTGGAATTTAGTTGAATCTATGGGTATTATCCTCCTAAATGATAAAATTACCAATATCATCGTACATAAGGATATGGAAACTTCTGTTATGAAATTCGTTAAAGCACATGTTAGAAAAGCGTTAAGAGACAATTGTCTAGGATAATTACAATTAATGAAAAGTTATCAAGGCATGAGTATAGCTATTCATTTTTTAAACAATAAGATTTAATATACTTCAGATTTTATAATTTCTTCATCACACCTTGAAATATTGTTACATGGTGCCTAAATTTTTCATACAGTATTTTTGAACGTATTGTAACATGAATTCTTCGAACACCTTATACACATAAATATCCTTTTAATCCATAGTACTATCTCCTCCTAAGGGGAACAGAATTATTCAATGCTAATTAATTTAATAACGAAGACAACAATTGTAAAATTTGCATGTGGTGTTCAGGAAATTAATTTCGAGCACTACTGTACTTCTAGCTAGCTCGAGCGCTGCAATAAATGCAAATAAGGAAAAAAGTTAATAATAGTTCGATTTATGACGATGCGTCAGAGGTCCAGAACATATATCAAACTGAAAGAAAGATTATTAGAAAAAAATAAAACAACTGGGTTAGGGATAAAATTTTATTTATTAATTTAAATAAAACAAATCTTAAAGCTTTCACATATTCAACAACAATAATTAATTAATTAATAAGAGATAGCAATACATAAAATAAAAGCAAAATATACGCATACTAATATTTTATTTTGCAAAATTTGTTGCTTTTGTATATTGAGACTATTAAATTAACAGTACTATTTGGTTTTAGTCCTGGAACTAATAATCGTGTAACAGATGTATATGCCACAAGCGAACGAATGTCGACATACTTGGTAGCATTCATGGTATCTGATTATTTAAATATAAGTAGTACGGCGAACTCTGTTACATACCGAACATTTGGAAGATCAGAACGGATCCTAAGATATGAAGGGAACTATTCTTTAGAAGTTGCTCCTCAAGCGATAGAAGCGATGAAGAATTTCACCAACGTGTCTTATGCGCTATCCACAATGGATCTAGTACCAGTGCCTAATCAATTTTTTAAAATTGGAGGCATGGAAAATTGGGGCATGGTTACATTTAGGTAAGATAAGATGTAAGCCACAAATTTTTTTTTTTCAGAGTTGGCTGTATTTCATTTGTTTGCCTATAAAGTTCAATTATTTTCATAACTTTATTTACTTCAAGGTTACGTTCAATTAATTAATAATTTTAGCTTAATTTTCTTTTCAATTACAAACTGTTTTGAATTTATTTTAAAATCACTTTTTTGATAGTACTACTTATTCCCTTGGGAGCACATTCTGACGTCATCTAGGGTATTCTGGTTTCACTTTTGGTTATGAATTATGTTATGCAAATTTGGTTGGAAATGTTGGTTTCTTCCTTGTTATCACAATTCGTTTGTTTTCATTAATGAATATACATATATATATATATATATATATATATATATATATATATATATATATATAACGGGTGAGGCAGAATAACGAGCGATTGTAAAAAACAAGAAAAACAATATTTAGGAATAAATTCATTATTTTCTCAAAGAACATAAAAAAGCATTAATTATTTTATTTTTTAAAAATAACTCCGGAAAGATGACATCCGTTCAGGTGTACACATTCTTCCAATCGTGTTTTGAAACTATTCACTACATTTTGCAGCATTGCTAGGGGAATGATTTCCACTTCCTGTCGGATCCATTCTTTCAGGGCTTGAATTGTTTGTGGTGGGTTATCTTGAAACACTTTACTTTTTAAGTACCCCCACAAGAAAAAGGCGGACGGTGTGAGGTCCGGTGAACGGGAATGCCAGGTAATGTCCCCATTTCGAGAAATCACATGATTTGGAAATAATCTGTTAAGAATATTCATGCATACTCTGGCTGTATGGGAGGTTGCTCTGTCTTGTTGAAAAAATGTTTCCTCGTTAACTTCGTAGCGTGCAAGCTGTGGTCCAAAAAATTTTCCAACATGTCGGCGTATCTTTGTGAGGTTACTGTCACAGCATTGCCACGAGCATTTTCAAAAAAGTAAGGCCCTATGATCCCCGATGAAGATATAGCGCACCGCACAGTAACTTTTGTGGAGTGAAGGGGTTCTTGATGCATTTGTCTAGGATTTACGTCACTCCAGTATCTAAAGTTCTGCTTATTGACGTAACCGGACAAATGGAAATGGGCCTCGTCACTCATCTATAAGTTGTTTACGATATCCTCATATTGATTAATTAAATCTGAAAACCGTTCACAGAATCGTTGTCGATTCACATAATCCGTGCCTTTAAGAGCCTGTACAATTTGGATTTTGTATGGATGAAGGTGGAGATCCTTGTGTAATATTCGTCTGACAGTTCGGTTTAAAATCTCAAGTGTAGTGCTATAACGGCGAGCTGAACGACGCGGGCTTCGCTCAATAGCAGTTCTTACACGGTCGATATTCTCGGGCGTACGCACCGATTTTGGCCGACCAGGTTTCTTTTTTGTCGTTGACGAAGTTTCCTGAGTTCCTAATCCATTTTTTAATGGCACAGGCAGACGACACTGGTTGATTGCGATTAATTTTAAAATGATTTCTAAAGGCACGACACGCGCGTATGTAAGAATTATCATTTTCATAAAACGCCTTAACAGCGTACGCACGCTGTTGAGGGGTCCAACGCTCAATTGTTACTAAATGCTAATATCAAGGAAACATGGCTGATAGCGTCCCTACCACCTTCGAATGACACGGCGCGAATCGCGGGCTTTTTAAAATCACTCGTTATTCTGCTCCACCCTGTGTATATATATATATATATATATATATATATATATATATATATATATAGAGGGTACTAGGAAAATTTTGCAATATGACGCAACAATGAATCGTAGGAAGCTGCTTGTAGCTGCATGTTGGGACATGTCCATAGGTACATAGTAGCCGCCGCGCCATGTCGAAGGGCTCAGTTATTCATTAGCAGCGAGAGCGTAAAGTGCTTGCGATGGCATCGTGGTCACGAAATGAGAAAAGGGCAGTTTCGCGTTATAATTTCGTGCGTGGTTTAAACATAAACCAGTGCTTCGAAGAAATGACTCTTGCACTAAATGATGTTTGTCCATATCACACAAAGATATTCAGCTGGTATAGAGAAATTCAAAGGGAAAATTTAACTGTGGAGGTTACTGAGAGACCGGGAAGGCCACGAACGTCAGTTACGGAGGAAAACGTTACTACCGTGAGGAAACTGCTTGGCGACGACAGGCGATTGATCTACCAACAGACCTAAATGCACCAGCAATTCGTTCGATTTTGCATGATCATTTGCATGTGAAGAAACTTTGTTCTCTCTGGATGCCGCATCGACTGACTGAAGAGTAGATGATAGGACGTGTGACTCGGTGCCGGAAGATGCTAAAAAAGTTTAATAACAAAAAAATTTTGGTATGTGAACAACATCGTGACAGGTGGCGAAACTTGGCTGTGCTATTACGATGCGCCGACCAAAGCTCAAAACAAAGTTTTGGTCTTTGATGATGAGGACACTCTCGTAGTTGTCAGAAAGTACCGATCTATAAAGAAGAAAATGATAGCTGTATTTTTCAAATCGAGTGGAATTGTGGAACGCGTCGTTTTGAACACACAGAAGACAGTCACAGCTAAGTGGTATACTGAACAGTGCCTGCCTAAAGTCATTGAAAGAATGGACACCTGGTTCATCACGATAATGCTCCAGCTCATCGCGCCAAAGCCTGCAGCGAATATTTGACCACGACAGGATTGAAACTTCTCGAGCACCCTCCATACAGTCCAGATCTTGCTCCCTGCGACTTTGTACTGTTTTCGCATATGAAAACGAAGCTAAAAGGGAGGCGGTTTTCCAGTGATGAGGATCTTGTGCGGGCTTGGGACAGCGAGTATGCTTTACTCCCTAGTGGAACTTGGCAGAACTGGTTTAAAGATTGGTTTCGGAAGATGGAGAGGTGTATTACGTGTAGAAGAAATTACTTTGAAAAAATTAAATAAATAAGGCTCTATTGCAAAACTTTCCTAGTACCTTTTGTATATATATGTTTTTCATTTCTTTAAAGTAATTTTGTAACAAGATATCTTCTAATAATGATCCTATAATATATTACTTAATTCCTCCGTTTTTGTCTTCTATGTCATAGATTAAAATTTAAGTGGAGATATAAGAACGTCTCTTTTCTTGTCACTGAAGTCGAAAAAGTTCACACCGTGCAAAAATTGAATCATTTTTGGGTGAAATTAATTAGCATTTTTCATGAAGAAATGAGTTTTCTTACAACATTGCTAATTTAATAATTTATCGAATTGTAATCAGATTGTATATATTATATTGACATGTACATGTGGATTCGTTCATCCATATTTGTTTTAAATTTAACAAACTCCATCTTAACAAGTAAAATGAATTTTTGTGTGACTCTCTACATTAAATATAGGTATGAGTTGAAGATAGTTATACATCATTGAACTAATTCGTGCATTTTCTTCTCGTTGAATTTTTAGTCTTGGTATCCAGTCTTCTTTTTATCTGTGTGCCCGGTAAAGATGAGGTAAGGGACTTAATCTTGTAACCTTTGGCAGAACTTTGTGTACCACATATCCGACCTTGTTGGTATAAAGTTGCAACTACTCTTTTATTAAAATAATCAAGCTAAATAGTAATATAGCCACCGGTGAAGGATAGTAATATGTGTATCGTTGTGAAAACTATTATTATTATTAAAACTAAGTATCAATTTATCATATTGTTTTATATCATAATTCGATTATCAGTGATCCATTTATTTATTGTTTGTCTTTATTTATACATCATTGATGAATTTATTATATAAATTTTATATCTTACTTTAAATATCATCGATCAATTTATTTTTTTTTCTATATTTCATCTCAACCATTGGTTGACGGTTATGTATATGGCACCAATTTGCTGTGATCTAAATGTTTCAGTATTAGCAAGTGACCATTCGGAAATCAAATACTCTGGCGCCCCTTTAAGATCTTTTAAGGGGGTGACAACTCGAATATACAAATTACGTGGTGCTAAACATTTACTCGTATGTATTTACTACATAAGCAGAGATTGGCAGAAATATTATAGCCATGTATACAAAGATGGACATTGTAACATAAAAAGGTTTAATTCGATTTTTAAAAAGATACGTACAATTTTATATATATATACAATTATATATATATATATATATATATAAGGGTGTGTTTCAAAAAGAATATACGTATTTAGAATGCACATATTTATTAAACTTTAAGACATACGAATATGAACCTTTACACACATATTTACGAACCTCCGAAGTTCAGATTACAGATGTTCAATATGTCCTCCATCAGTGACACGAACAATATCACATCGATACTGAAATTCCTCCTATACTCGGGCAAGCATGTCCTTCGTCACTGGTGTTATGGCGGTACGGATCCGGTTCTTCAACTCTTGCAGGTTCTGTGGGAGTGGTGGTACATAAACGTTGTCTTTAACGAAACCTCACAGGAAAAAGTCACTGGGTGTCAAATCGGGTGACCGTGGAGCTTAGCTGAGACATGCTAAGTCGCCAGCTCCTTGACGACCAATCCAACGGTTTGGTAGAGTTTCATTCAGATATTCACGCACTTGGCGACTCCAGTGAGGGGGTGCCCCGTCTTGTTGAAAAATGAAGTAGTCTACGTGCAGCTCGGAAACAACCAGTTTTGTAACATAGCGAGACACTGCTGACCGTTAGACGTGTTTCCGTTAAAGAAGAATGGGCCGTAAATAGATGATCGGGCTATCGCGTAAAACACATTGATTTTAGGCAAATCTCGTACATGTTCAATGGTTGCATGTGGGTTCTGTAGACCCCAAATTGGAACATTGTGTTTGTTTACCAGACTACTAACAAGGAAAGTCGCTTCATCACTGAACACGATGGGTTGTGCGAAAGTGTTATCATTGTCAATAGCATCATGAATCTCGATACAAAATGCCACACGTTCCCGTTTGTCATCCTGACACAGAGCTTGTAACAACTGTAATTTGTACGGTTTCATAACCAATCGACATCTCAAAGCACGCCAAATGGTTGTTGTAGGCAACTTGTTGTAACTCCCGACAGGCATGACGAGTTGATTTGGAAGGATTACGTTGGAAAGCAGTTTAAACTCGTGCAACATTTTCCTCAGAAACACGAGGGCGGCCAGAACTCTTTCCTTTACATACACATCCTGTATCTACAAACTGTCGATACAATCTGCGAATATTTAACCTATTCGGAGGATCAATTTGGTAGCTCAACCTAAAACGTCTTTGCACTGTAATCACGGAATTGCACTTCGCGAACTCGAGAACACAAAATGATTTCTGCTGCGGAGTAACCATCTTAAACATATGACGATTACCAAGAAAAACAGAAGACAACTGACATCTAACGGATATTAAATAAACTACACTATGTATTCGTTTCTCCAATAACCGAGGTAAGGCGCAGCGATCGATAGTTTGGGCAAATAATATTTTGTAATACGTATATTCTTTTTGAAACACACTGTATATTAGAACAATAATTTTGTGTATCTCGAAAACTACAAGATCTTCCTTATTGTGCAATATGAGACTTGTACTCCCCAACATCAGTAAAAGAATAAAGCATTAATTTAAGTACTTTCATTGTAGATAATTCATAGATTCTGACATAATTTCTTGTAACACTGGAAATTGACAGAATTTAAGATAACTTAAATTACTGTGTTATATCAATGTAAATCTGCAATTTACTTTTTGTTATCACTAACGAAGTAGGAACGAAACGTGTTAATTTATTGCATAATTTTTTTTTGAGTGTTGTATTTTTTCATTTCCTGTTTTCATTCTATTGTATACTGACATGTTCAATATTTCAGAGAAAAATACTTGATGTACAACGAGACGAATACAACTGCTTCAGAGAAACAATTTATTGCAACATTAATAACTCATGAATTTGCTCACCAATGGTTTGGAAATCTTGTGACGCCAACCTGGTGGAACTACATTTGGTTAAACGAAGGTTTTGCGACATATTTTGAAATGTTAGCTACTTCAAAGGTAAGTATACAGCAAGTCTTTCAAATTATATAAATAAAATAAAACATAATAACTCAAATGTTATTAACATCAATATTCTAATCCTTAATATACAATTACTATTGATCCAAACGCTCTTACAAATATTTAATTCAGCCTAGTAATAATACTATTACTAGCCTTCAAATTTAGTATTTTCGCATTATGTACCCGAACAGTATGAACTATGCACTATTTACTACACCTTTCAAGTTTCTGCAATTCAATAAAATTGTTTATTTTATCTTATAATACGAGGGCAACCATAAAATAAGTATCATTGTTGTGCTTGCGAACACAGGAGACCACTACGCGTCTATCTATATAAATGTGAAAGTCATGCAATATGTTTTTTACTGGTAAAAAGCTTTTGAGCAGCAAACATTCACCGTAAAATATATACTGCATCTGTCATAAATGACATCTAACTCGTTCAGAAAATAAACATTAAAATCTTTGAAAATCGGCGTTTCTGGATAACTCAGCTTTCGGAGCATTTCCCACTTTCGCTGGTTCTTTCGCACGAGATAATTAAAGAAAACTTAGTCTACTGTAAGTTCTGCGCTCGGTAGATTTCGAAAGTGTTTTCCGAGAATCATAAAACACAAAGAATAGCCTTCCATTTAGACATTCTTTCGTGACAAGGTGCTGAAGCAAATTGATTCCATAACAGAATTGTTACAAGAGATGAGACTTAGATCTCGCATGTAAATCTTTAATAAAACAGATATCAATGGCTTTGGGCCATACCTAGATACCGCACAACCTTTTTTAGAAGATCTTTCACGTACAACATTTATTACTATTATAATTCTTTGGATGATCACTTGAGGTCCATGGGAGGTGCCTTTCACGTGCTATATTTAATTACCTTTTGATAAGCAGTCTTGTGTGTGATGTCTCTCCATTTTTGATTCTTGTATGCTAGGAAAATTTTTTATATTACTTTGTTTAATTGTAATGACTTTGTTGGGTTACGGTTGTGTGCAAAATTTTCAATTAGGTTAGGTTTTTATTAGTACAATTAAGGCAATTACTTGTTATTTATATTTTTTTATAACTTTAAGGGTTTGGTGTTCAAATGACTTTGCATATAAATAGATTTTCCATTGAGTTGAATGTTTTGTATTTACATTGCTTGTATGATTACTTCTTGGAAAATAAAGGCATATTATTATTATTATTATATAAAATGGGAATATATAAGCTAGTTAAACGCTAAGATCGTATTACTAAATTTGGATGGCTACTGTGTAAAAAGGTTGTATACAGCTGTTTGTGGATTTCCCTCGTATAATATATAATTTTAGACACAGTATTTATAAGACAAACTCTGTCTCCCATTAAGTTTAAGTATTTCAAGAAAAACCATAATAATTACAATACGGAAGTCATTTATTACTGTTTTGTTTTTATAAAAAAGTAAACAATTTTCTTTTAACGAATCCTTACAACGAAAATTATTTTACAACTGCTATAATTTTGGCATTTCTTTATAATTATTGCCTGATATGTATGTTTCGTTATAGTTTGAGCCGACTTGGAAATTGATGGAACAATTCGCCACGAATATAATACATAAAGCTTTTGCAGACGATGCTTTGGAATCTTCTAGTCCAATGTTGAGAGACGTGAATACCCCTGCAGAAATTGAAGTTATTTATGATACAATCGTCTACGAAAAAGGTACAAAATAATAAACAACAAGAGAGCAGTTACTTTAGTCTAGACAGTTGTATATAGGAAGCGTACTATCAGTAAATGTCATGAATTTAATCACAGAAAGAAACCTTTTTCCAAAACTCTATTTTTTATTCTTCTATCGGTTAAATTCTTTTGAAGGAAACATCAAAATTAGAATTTTGGAAAAGTGTATTATATCAGATCAATCAGATATTCATTAAAAATATAATTTATTAATTTTTTAATAAATCAAGTACATAAACTAAATAAAAATATATTTTTCTCCATTATTTACGATTACATTCCGTTGATCTGGCAGTTTTTCGATTTAATTTCTTGAAGCGTTGCTATTTTATTAGAGGTAGCTAAGCTATTCTTTTCTGTTCTTAATGTTACTCGTAACATGACGGCACCATTTTTCGATACCAATAACAACGTAAAACAAAAACGATCGATATTGCTGACAAGCAAGCAATGAAGCATGAATGTTAGCACGTTTAATCTCGTTTATTTGCTCAAAAGATGCGGCAACCAAACACAGTTTTTGAATTTTACCCATAGAATGCAAATGTACTACAGTCCGTTGGTTACAATTTCTTATAATGGTCAATTTCCAAGCCGATTATTAGAATGATCATGAATTACAGTGTTCACGTTTTCCTCATTAAAGTTCGATAGTCTTCTAGAACTACTCTATTGAATTCCAAAACTACTTTTTTATTCTTCTCAAAGAATTTGGCTTATGTCGGTTAAATTGTTTTGAAAAAATGATGAAAATCAGCATTTTGGAAAAACATTTTATATCAGATTGATCAGATCTTTATTGAACAGAAAATTTATTACGTTTTAACAAATCGAGTACATAAACTAGGTAAAAATATATTCTCCGCTATTTACGATTAACGTCCGATCTGACAATTTTCCCATTGTCTGAAGAAATCCGATGGTTTGGAAGTGAAGGAGTAGTCAAATCAGTTTTGAAGAGTAACATCGTTAGTAAAGGGCATTTCTAGAATGTTTTTTAATAAGGAGCAGAACAGATCTATGGAAACGCGATAGCAAACCAAAAACAGAAAAGACAGATTAATGGAATCTGGAATTGACAATAATAATAAAATTGACAAAGAAGCATGGAAAAAATGCAACAGAACAAAAACAGAAGAGAATACGACGGAATACAGCAAGTGAGAGTGAATGTAAAAGAAGCAAAAAGAAATAGTTGGGAAAGATTTGGCGAAGAACTAAATTAACAACACGAAAGTAATAATAGAATCTTCTGGAGCAGGATTAGAAGAACAAGAGGGATTAAGAAGAAGAAAGTAAGGAGCGTGAAAGATAGAACATAACAAATAAAGATCACAACAGCAGAAATACTATAAATATGGAGAGACTTATTTGAAGAAAAATTTACACAGGAAGAGGAAACCACGATGTTACAAACAGAGGAACTGCTTGAGAAATAATTAGAAGAAATAATAAGAGAGCAACTGATGGAAAATCTTCAACGATCAAATTAGGAAAAGCATGCGGACGAGGAGGATAGAACGTGTCCTTCAGAGGTGTGTGAAACCGCATGGAATAACGATAAATCCCTAGAGAATGGGAGAAGAAGTTTCTAGCTCCTATACACAAAAAAGGAGACGAATTTGAATATGAAAATTGGAGAGCGATTTGTCCGGTATCCTCTGCATTTAAAGTATACACTAAAATAGTAGAAGGCAGAATCAGAAGATTCGATGAATATAGACTAGGCGAAGAACAGGCAAAGTTTAGAAGATGTAGAGGAACAGCGCATATCTGAATACTAAGAAATCTAATAGAAAAAAAGGACGAGGTAAAGGAAGAATCGTATTACGTTTACTGACTTTAAAGTAGCGTTTGAAATGGTGAAGATGTCAGTACTATGGAAGAGATGGGATCTCCAAGAAAAATAATAAGAACAGTCGAAAGAATATAAAACACAGAATATGACATAGTAATACTGAATGAGGAGGTATCTAGAAAGTTCGCGATGAGAAGGAGAATAAAGCAGGGAGATAGTCTTAGCCATATATTGTTTATAATAATAATGGACGCGATAATGACTAACAGAAGAGGGAGAATAGCAAGACTCCAGACAACCATGGGATACAGGCAGATACTACTGATCCAAATGGAATGCTATACGTAGATAATATAGTGCTAGTCGCGGACACAAGAAGAAAAATGGAGACGCTATCCGACATATGGACAAAAAAGATAAAATGAATGACAATGGAGATTAATATAGTAAAAGCTAAATATGTGATAATAAAACAAGAAACAGCAGTGGATGCAGAGGGGATAAAATGCAAGGGATAACAAAGAGAGAAAGTAACAACATATGACTGCCTAGGAATTATGATGTCGAAGGACGAGAAGATAAAACTAGAAATAGCAAACATCGTAAGGAGAGCTACAAAATATATATTATGCTCTGAATAATACAATATTTGCGAAAAAAGAGTTCGAAACAGTAAAGCTCCAAGTGTACAATAAATTAACAGTATCAACGCTGTTATACGGATGCGACTCCTAGGTAAGTAAAGGGCCACTAAACATAAGAGAGCGGTGACAGCAGCATAGATGAACCTATTGAAAAAAATAGCAGGAAAGACAAATGAATAAGATAAACGACATCAGACAGCGGCTAAACCAAGAAGATCTAGCAAGGAAAAGAATCAAGAGAACATTGCATTCGTTTGGATACTTAACAGGAATGGAACGCAACCGACAGGAGAGGAGAGGGAGACCAAGAAATACATGGATACAGCAGATAGAAGAAATGGGAAAGCGAAAGGGAAAAACACTAAATGAAATGAAATTACTAGTCAGTGATTGGAAAACTGGAAGAGATAGGTGAAGGAATGAACAGAGAGAAAATCTGACGCCCTCATGGGAAAATCGAATAGAAGAAGAAGAATTGTTACTTATTTTGTACTCGTTAAGACATATCCCAAGGAACAATTTTTAAATTTCGCGGAAGTTT